>JAQGAK010000011.1:0-287844 GCA_034696945.1 Lipothrix lubbocki | reverse complement strand
CGCATTTTTGAAAAGCATCGCCATGCATTTAATTGACGAGGTAGGATATTGTCTACTGTCTCGTAATCTTTTATCGTTAGGGTTTCCTTTGGTTTTAGTAATAATTTATTCAAGTTCATTAGTTATTTGACGCTGAAAACATTAGAAGATTACGAGACAATCCAATGCATGTCGATGCTTTTCAAAAATGCGATAGTATTACGCTGTATAAATTGGAGCTTGTTTACAACTTTTCAGTGCATTTTAATTTGTGACACGGCATCTTCACTAATTTTTTTTTTCAAAAGGCCTTTTTATTCTGTATACTTCTTTATGTATGTATATGATATCTTTTAGAGAGCTGAAATTGTGGAGATTAAGATGCGAGATCACATATCCTGTAATCTACTTGTTTGTTGTCATCAACCTTCACGGAGGGTGGGCTGGTCCTGAATTTATCATCAGTAGTGGATCTTCCGAATCTTCCGCAACATTGCATTCTGGATCTTTTCGTACTATTTTAGTGTAGAATGGAATTCGATAAATGTTGTCAAACAATAGATATTTCACAAGTATAATCGCACCTGTTTACGCTGTTTTTTTATGTTTTTGTACTCTTGAATACAATTTTTAATTCAATTGATTCAATTCCTAATTTCCATCTTCCAATTTCAATTGATTTGGTTTGTTTAATTAATTATGTTTAGGTAATGGAATGATTATATTATGTTTAGGTGCTCTAATGAATTTGGTAATCTTGCAAGTTTCATGATGATAAAGTTTATGTATGTTTTGTAATATACATAATTATGTTTTAAGTATCTACAGATTTGTAAATTTGACAGCGCATTTTCCTAACCCGAAATAAGGGGGTGGTGGTGGTGGATGATGATGGTATATGGATTCAGCATGGAAGTGAAAGCTTGGAGAGTACAGGAGATGGGGATGCTGCTAGTAGTATTTTTAGGGTGAAAATACTGTAATTCCTAATGCGCTATCCTCCGACTTATAATTTATCGGAGTGAATTTCGCTTGAATGAGTTGATGACTTTATCTACAATTAGACGCATCTGGTTGTAGCACTGACGAATTGCTATGCAGTTATCACCCTGCCAGCCGGCTTTGTGCAGCGTTTGTGGAATATTCCTCTCTCTCTCCTCTCTCTCTGTCTCTCTATGGTGTGTATATGTAGATTATTCCAAATCAGCATCCTTATATAGATTTATCAATCCAAAATCTTACTTGTTCGCATTATATTCTGATCCTTAAATGTATAGTTTTGGAAACCCAGAAACCTACAAGGTTATACTCATTTCCGAAATCTTGCGTTTTCGGTTTTTACATAATATGCACTGTACTGTACCGTATCTGCATATTCATCGTATGTATGTTGCGTTATATCTCCTATAGCGCTTCAATTCAACGACAGTGTACCCTACAATTCCTTCATTACGTACGCATCATAATTTAGTATCTATCTCTTATTCTTGTGAGAAGAATCCCGCATTTTGGAACTCTTATTAGCACTTTCACATTCAGCACGTTGGATTTGTGTATAACAAATCGAATCTATATAATAATTTAATATATTGTAGAATCTTCATATATCTACATATGCATTAATATACATATTATAAAGTGTTAGAGTGCGGGAATGTGGAGGAGGGGGATTTGATTCCAGGAACTTGGAGTGTTCATATTCATGGTATAGTCTCGCGTGGATATAATGTTTAATGTTAATATCCAAAAGTGCATGTCGGGGAGGCAGAGGGCTGTTGGTAAAATGGCAATAATGTTCCGTCCCGTTGTGGCTGTGCAAATTAATACTCCTGCATCTCTTCAGATTTGTCTGTGGGTGCCTGGTGGCTCTGGTCTGCGGCGGAGCTTTAGTCCTTCATTATTACAAGCGTTTCGATATAAGAGTGTATGTGTCCAGGTCCACTCAAGCTTGTCAGGCTTCAACTACATATGTACATACATAGTTCATTTAAGCTATATAGCTTATATGAAATGTCATTGTGTGTTGTATTAGGATGTTCCTAAACTATAAGGATTGTTTGTAGTATGTACATGTAGGATTCTGCAACATTATTCTTCTATGTGTATATTTACGAGTTCAGCTTAAAAATAACACATTCCATTTATTAGGATTTGGATTTTGGGGTTTTGTCAACCCAAATTTGCATATAAGTTTGCATGTAATTAAAAGCTGTTGTGTTACGCATTTGTCGACAGCCGCACCTCTTTTAAAACCCTCATTGCAAGTTTTATCACTTGACGGAAGGGAACCAACTAGTGTAACTTTGTTTAGTTAATCTTTGCACATACACAGCTCTGCTATAGAAGAGATGCTAATGGAATCCGAGGCAGTGATTCGCAAGTAAATGGCTTGAAGATTGCTTGTGGCGTACTTTGCATTGAGAACTTGTATTATAGTAGTAGTGGAACATGCATAGTCAAAATTGAGGTTCAAAATTATGTGTACATGGTCGAGTATTTTTCTATCATACATACATCATGGGATAGTATTTTTGGTATTGTGTGTATATACATCGTCGAAAATTGTTGCCTGAATAGTTAGAAAGATTGTAAACTGTATATAATAACAAAGATTATTTGTATGCGCTGCTGAGATTGCTTTTGTGTGGATCATAAATTGTTTAATGATTCCTTTTATTTTTTGTACACAAAAGTTATTTGCTCATCGCTATATAGCATTGTTTAGCAGTGTGGAATGAACTCCCTGATTCTCAGAACTGCGGACTTTTTTTCTTCCTATTCTGCTTTCATTGAAATAAATGATGGAAGATAATGTGTTTAGAGCCTTGTAAAGTTACAATGTGTATAGTAATTATATGTGAGTGGGAAGCGATGAGGAGGATTTCCTCCATGTAGCACATTATATTGCTGTTTGTTTCCTTTGGTGTTCTCCTTAAACATGAGTATAGATACATAAGCGTTGTTGAAAGGAGCCTCCCTATGGTTTTGCAACTTGACTGCATAATATAACTTAATTACTGTGAGCCTTCTCCTCCTTGCTTCTTCTCCTTCTTCTACTACTTGCAAACTCCTCTCATTAATAACAACTTGCGGGGAAAATCCTGACTTTTGTGAAGAGCTTTATTACTGTTTATATTGCGTCGGCAATGGGCGAAGAGTCGTTAAAAATATTTACTTCTGATTATTGCGCCTTGTTTTACACACACGCTTGTCTGTATTGGGGAAACTTATGGATTCGGAATTTTCATTTGATTGTCACAGGATTTTTAAAACTCTGCATTTTTCGGGATTTTAAAACCCTTTTTGTGGTTTCTCCGGAATTTTTTAAAGACGTTTCGAAAATTTTTAACTCTCGTGTGCAATTTTTTCCCTGTATAATTACCTCGCAAATTCAACACAATGTTAGTCAAATGCAGTTAAAATTTATTATTGTTGTAAATTTTGGGAAGAAGCAAGTTCTGTGCCAGCTTTAGGCCCTTCTCACAATGTTTAAGCATATGCAAATGCTGCTACTTCCCTTAATGTCCATTGTGTGTGAATTGGGTGGAAGGACGGGGATGGCGCTGGAATTTCCGTGGAGAAAAAAATATTTTTGTGAATATTTTGTCGTTTTTGGCGGCTCCGCCGCTACTTCGTTTCCTGGTTAAATTATGATTGTACAGGAGACAAGAGCAGGGAGATACTGGGAAGGGAAATATGTTGATTACATGGTGAAGGATTAAGCGAGCGGAAGAGTTTGCCATGGGAATATATTATTATATGGATACTTGTAAAAGGAAAAGTTTACGTTGAAATCCGACTTTTCTAGTAGTAATAGTTATGATACATATACATACGTAAAGAGAGAAGAGAGAGAGAAGCAATTGTCGGAGTATCTCATGTTTTAATGTAGACGAAGTTTCAAGCGGAAATTTTTGGCTTGACTCCGTCATAGTAACAATAATAATGTTGTGTATCCTTGTGTAGTAGAGACTGTATAGCGCACGTAGAATCGGAGGATAAGGAAAAAAAGGTTGTGAGAATGGTAGTAAAAGGAGCAGGAACGGCGGCATTACGTTCTACTTGACTGGTTCGTGGTTGCTTCCATGACTATTTTATTATGACCATGATCTCGAAGCTTTCTCGATGATACAAAATTTTCGGAAATCGTTTCACTCTTCTTATGTCTATCTTCACTGGATGTTCCTCGTATGTAGAGGACGTGTGGACTACCTCTAAACACTATAAAGTTTCATGTGTGCTACCTCCTAGTATAGCTTGAAATGTATGTTGAGTAGCTTGAGAAACATGTGGATTAGCTTCAAATACATGCACAATAGCTTAAAATGCACGCGGAGTTGCTGAAATTACATCTATAATAGCTGGAACTACATGCGAGGTAGCTGATTCTCCACATGGAGTAGCTAAAACTACAAGTGTACTATCAAAATATCCATGTAAACCTGCTAACACTACATGTGTACCGATAACAGCCCAAGTAGTTTGCACAAGGCAGTAAAACATACTACTATTAGTTTACATCATCTACCTTCAAGACGTTATTCTTCCCAACCTTTTTACACTTTCTAATACTTGGCTCATCCTATAATACCGAGGAACGGAGCCCTATGAACCTTTCGTTACTGACACATTTTATGTTTCCAGCCGTATTTTCTCCTAAGTTACATGAACAAACTCCTTAAGTACTTGGTACATTGATGATAAGGAGAAAACTTTGATAGTTCCCGGTGTGATTCCAGAACGTGGCTTGATTTCTCGGTCTGGTTGTATCCATGTAGTTGTAAGTATTAGTATAAGTTGAGGACGACGTAGTATATGTTGAGACATGGTTTGATGTCTTATCATATTATGTGGTGTGGTATGTTGAGTCAAGAATATCCATTTATTCGACATCAAGAAGTACTTGTAGTATGTGTGTCTGCATCTTCCAGTAGCTCGGATGAATGTTGCAAGAGAACATTGATAATCCCCGTACTGAAACTGAGAAGCTAGTTGTGTAACCCGCGGAAATATATCTTGGACATTAAGTAATAGATACATAGAGCGTTATCGGTGATTGCTATGTTAACCAGTACATAGAACAAGATACATTACAACATCACACAACATGTAGGTATCTACAGTAGATATATAAGAAGTATGTATCGATTCTATACATAAGGTTATGAAGTAACTTTTGTAGTGCGTTAAGGAATAGTACCCCTGTTCTGTTACTGCAGGTTGAGGAGTTTAAGCGCTTAAGCCCGTCGACTACTCAACCCTGTTGTGGTTGCACTTGTGTGTGTGTGTGTGTGTGTCTGGCGTGCTGCTGAACCTGTAAGATATTAAAGCACAGGGATTTTGTTACTTTTTTAAGTGAAATATTCGGCTTGGAGTGGGTAAGTATCGGAAATACTTAGATTGTGTATCCGAATGGCTTATGCATTAAAAATATGTAGCTTTACAAGTACGTGTGCCTAACCGAATGGAAGCTTTTCCGTGAAGCTTAAATGTATCCGAAATTCGAAACGCGAATCTATGGATTGCCGGATATTTACTATTACACATATGTACTTTCATGCCTTGTATACATGGCAAATGGAAATAGTAGTGCTGATGTATAAAAATGCTGTGGTGTGTGTGTGTGTGTGTGGTTATCATGAACGCGATGTAATAGCAGCTGTATGTATTTTCCAAATCGTATCTATAAGTCTTTCGGAATGAATCCTTAACAACGCTCTTGCACTCGTCTGACTCATGAGACTTGGCCTGTGAGTAAAAATCTCTGTGTGTGGAAAGTACGGTAGTACTATATATTACGAAGTCATAGTCATAGATCAGAGATAACTTTTAACAAAAAAACTTTTTCCTTCGTTCATTCTGAAAGAGAGAGAGAGAGGGAAGAGGGCAATTTGTGATGCGATGGTTGAAAGCATCGCATCAAAATATAAATCTTTGGGAGGAGAAGAAAAATTGCTTGGTTTTTTTCATCCCTCATATAGATCGTATATAGTTGATAGGAGATAGGAGATACTGGAAGATATATTCACACTGCTCATTTTATTGTATCCCTTCATTACATCGGAGCACACACATGTTTATCTACAAGTTTCCTCTTCGTCTTTGGAAATCTTCAAATAATGTCATGAAACTCAAGAAATAAGTGTGGAACAAGAATTCTACTCTCCGCTTCCCTTTCACGAAATGTCTTTCTTCCGCTCCATGCTCCACTATGAATTCCTCCCTTTAAAACGCGCTTCTAATGGTGTACATTTTTTAAAGATAACTTGAGGGTGATCTACAGCATTGTGCGGATGCTTCTTCAACAATTCCCATCCTACAGTTACAGTATATACCTTCAGTTGATATTGTTCAAGGTGCTCTTCTAGGACTTCGGTATTCTTCTTCTTCTTCGGGAACAAATATATAATGTAAGACAAGCTGCAGAAAAGAAAGTTGTATGTTGTGAGAGAAACTTATTTCCTCAGAGAAGCTTGGAATTTTTCTTCTTCTCATTCACGCCATGCCGTAGCAATTTATATGTTAGTTGTACACGGAAAAGAGTTTGTTGTACAGAAATCTAGTGGTCTGCATTTACAATGCCTATTGCAACGCTTAATAATAGTTTCAGTTCCCTCAGCACGTGAATAGTCATACCTTGACATCCTGGCTCAAAAGTTAGCTCCAGTCTGTTGTATGAGTACAGCAATGTGTAAAAAACAGCATTGCTATGTAATCAGAATTCGGCAATACTTCCTATTAATGTACATTATGTATGTGGGATACATCTGTATCCTTGGTAAAATAACATAACTGTATTCTTGATAAAAAACGCATCTGTATCCTTGATAAAAAAACACATCTGTACGGAGCATTCTGACGATGAGGAGGCCTGTTTATAGAAAGAGGGAAATGGAGGAAGGCGGGAGGAAAATACAAGTGAAAATACCATTTTGGTCGTTTAGGAGGGGAAATTTGCTTTTACGGAGAGGAAAAGAAGTGAAAGTTATTTTTGTTCTGTTTACAGATTGATTGTGTGCACAGCATGTGTATGTGTTGGATCTGGTTAGGGTGTACAGTTTTGTACAAGTGCTCATGTATGTGTGTGTGTGTGTGTAGTGTATGTGTAGAAATTATCAGGACGTTGAGAGAAGAAATGAAGGCAGACGGAGATTGACAAGAATGAATACGATTGCCTACGCGGAATGATACAGACTGATTTTAGATGTCAGACTTGTGATATCTTGCTTTTCAGTGGTTGTACTTAAACGGCAATTGCACTTAGACTTTCAACGATGAGAGAGAGAGAGGAGGACTAAAGGTTCTGATAGCTTGTACATCCATGCAGTTTGTATTGGTCTTATGTGTATATGTATGTATCTACACAAGCATGTTTGTACGATGTATATGGAATATACATGTAGGCATGCTAGATTGGGTAAGGTCTTATTGTTATGTTCCTGGTCTTGGCGAAGGTTGTGTTGTGTTGAGGGAAGATGTAACTGTGTATAATACATGAAGCGGAGATCCTCGGGAAGGTTGTGGAGGTATGTAGATAAGTATGTCTATCTGTATATACTTACTATATAAGTATATAGAAAATAAGTAGACTAGTATTGACAGTGGCATCCTCCTCTTGCTCTAAATATAACTTGTTCAATTGGCTTTGGAGAGAAGCACGTTCAGGCTGACACCCAGGATGGATGATGATGGGTCCACGACCCGGATCGAGGCACTTGGTGGAACGAAAATTCTATAATACCAATGAGATATCGAGGTAGATGAATGGTCCTCGAACAGGAAGTGGAAACGATGCCATGGTTTTGTCTCCTTCTCTCCTCACACACACACACACACAGTGTACAGTAGATAGTCATGTCAAGCTGCTGGAGATAGTGAAGAAGGTCTGGAATGTAAAAGGAAGGACTTGTCTAATGGCAGTACAAGTAGCTTGGTGGCCGAGACGAAAAAAGGAGGAAGAAGAAGATGAAAAAAGTGGGAGGGTAGCGGAACGCTTTATATTGAATACTTTTCCAGAAGAAAGAGATAGAGAGAGAGAGAGAGTGGAGAAAAGTTGTCGCTCCCATTGCAACTGACAGCCCTTAGTTTTGGAAGTGTGTGAGAGGGTGAGAGAGAAACATGGAGTGTATGAAGAGGGAAATTCGATGAGGAAAGTAAAGCTTCCAGTAGTAGTGACATTAATATATACAGTGAAATGAAGGAAAAAGTTTAGCAACTTTCCATTTGATTCCATTCAAATATCTCCACGTTATAGTAGGGCGATGAGCTGTTTTACTTCCCTATTCCAACTTATTTATATTGCATCTTAAAAGTGCAATCCAAGTACGTTTGTACTTTTAAGAATACAATATAAATACACATAAGGACATTATAACATACATATAAGTACTATAATAAACATACCATACAATATAGAAAACTGGAACTATAAGTATAGGTAAAAATATAAAATGCTATAAGTAAAATATAAAAAAAACCTCTGACAATGTCAAAATGAATGTGCCATTTAATCCTCCATGGTGCTTATTATTATACAGGGAAAAAAATTGTGAAGGAGGAGGGAATTCAAAAAAATTGTATACCTACAAAAAAAAGTTTACATACAAGTATTTAACAAGTTGACTGAACAGTGTGAGGGTTCAGGAATATTTCCAAAGGCAGAGGAAAAAATTATAGAATAAAATAAGTAACCGGGGAAAAAGTGTGTAGATACATATAGACATAGGAGGTATATGATTTAGCATATATATATACTGACTTATATTTCTATTATTATTAAATTCAAAGGAGAGTAATGTTCCCCTGTTGTGTGCAAACTTTCCGTTTCTAATGGGAACAGCCCCATATATAGCACATATATTTTTTATATGTTATTTATGTAGGTGTACATATTTATTCGCTGGAGCCAAACTCTTCTTTTTCGACGACTCCTGTAGACTTTTCTATCACGCTGGAAACCATTTGACGTTGACAGTTCTGTTTTTGTTGTTGTTGGAATATTTGTCCTTGGAACATCTCAAAGTATTTATCCAATAAACATCTCACCATTATTTTCGCTCTCGACTGCCTCGAATAATGCCATCAATTTCCTGGATCTAACTTTTCCCTCCATTTTCCCGCATCCCGTCGATTCTTCTAGAGCTTCCCCTGGTTGTTTATGAACTACATTAGTTACTGACTTTTTAAGCCTTTGAAAAACAGATTTTGTTTTCAAACATAAGCAAATCAGTATTGTAAATTTGTATGGATATTGACTATATTGTATTGGTTTTATGAGTAAACCAATTACAAATTAATGGAGAATTATTTTTAAATTATTTAATTATTTATAAAATATTAACTATTTAAACATTTGAGTTTCTATAAATTTGGGACTTTATATGTCAAAATTGAATTTACCACCATTTTTCTTCGAAATAGCACCAGGCGGATATATGACAGCACTTTAATCTCACAGACTATAGAAGCTTTGGAGTTCCAGTCAGAGTTCCAATAATTTGCATAAAAAAGTGACGACGTACAAAAACGTTTTTGTACCCGGGAAGCTTCTTCATCCTTAATGTGAATGTTGGTGAGGCCAGGGAAAGCAATGGGGAAAATGAGGAAAGTTAAAATACTTGTTTTACATAATGGAAGTATTTAATAATGGATTTTAGTAGAATCCACAAAGGACTTTTATTGTATACTTAGAAGAATAGGGAGACATATTTAGACGGGTTGTTTCTTTTGTGTGTACTTATAATATTGAGAGAGAGAGAGAGAGAGAATGATGGCTTTTGAAAATGACGGCACTATGCACGACTCGTTTAAGCTCCTTCCTCTGCGTTTTCTTCATCTTCTTTATTATGTGACTGATGAAGAGCAGTAAGTGTATGTATCTATGTATGTGTGTGAGTGTGGAGCCCGTTGATATTATGACTACGGAGATAATTTATGAGAGACCCCATAGTAGTTTCGGCGTGGCATGGCGGAAAATCTCGTTGCATAAATTACCATATAAAGGAGAATTGAGTTGAGGTGATTTTTTAATGGGGATCGTAATTTAATACGTGCGATGTATCTAATTAACTATACAGGCCTGTGGAGTAAATGAAGTGGTGAATTACATACTTTAAGTATAATTATACGATCCCTATGCATACATACATACTTCCTACAGGTGTTTAGATGAGAGCCCGAATTTAACGAATGATGAGTAGTGAAGAGCCAGGTTTTATTGGTTTTTTTCTCGATTCCGCAACACGGATTACAGACTTAAATGATAGCGGACATTGCAAGTGTTGTGGAATGTTGTTGCTGGACTCTGTCCGTCAGCTTGTGTTTGTTTGCTTGTATGTATATGTACAGAAGCTGATCCTTGATAAGGGATTCCGACAATCTTCCTGAATAATCCATGCATGAGTGTACGTCGTTCCGTGTTGGGTAAAGATTCTAGAAATTGCAGTCTAATCATGCAGGAGATTGTATTAATGATTTGATTTACACTACTACACAGGTGCACTGGATTGGATCACCTGTTAATATGCGGGGTTGTTTCATCCGACGAAGCTTTTAAGAGTGTCTTGCAATTTGGTTACAGATACTGGCAGTGTCTTGTAAAGTTGGATGCCATTTGTAAAGTTTGATGCCGTGTAGTATGCAAAGTTGGATACCGTTTGTGTGAAGTTGAGTGCCGATGGAGCATTGTCTTGTTAGTTAAGTTAGATGCAGATACTATAGTATTGTAGTTGAAGAATGAATTCTGAATGCTTCAAAAAATATATTCCTCCTCCAGCTGCAGCAGTAATTATTACAGCTCCTTCGCCCATTCAAGTGCATTTGGTAGTTAGTTTTTTGTTGTTCTACAAACTAATAAACTATGTGGATTCAGTTTGTACGTACGCAGAATTTTTCATCTTGTTTTCCAAACTGTGGAGTTATGTGTTGTATGTTGTTTCCTGCTCCTTGCACCCCCGTTCCCTTCCCAATAGCCAAGTTTTGTACCTTCGTGCTTGGAAATTTAACTTGAGTTTTAAAACATTGGAAGTTATAGTTATAACATTATTGGATGGACTTGGGTGCGTACACAAATATTTTCTGTTTTGTTCCTTCAATGTTTGTTAACGGGTGGAAACCGCAAAACATACAAGTGGTGTATAGTTGATATCCATAATTTATAATGTGATGTTGAATGTGGAGTAAAGTCTGCCTGTTGAAGGCTTGGATGCATGTACCATGGTATAAAGCATAAGCATTGTTTATAAAGCAAGGAAGTATTGTGTATTAAGCAAGCACACAGGACAAGAGCCTGAGAGGTAGGAATAATTAATCTGGAAAAGGGGAAAAATCCGAGTAGTTATCACTAGCAAGACATATATCATGAATGTGAATTTGCATGTAAGCGTGTTTAATGCCGCCTACTCCTAAATACCCAAGAGCCAAACCAAAAGTTGTTGTTGTTGTTGTCGAGATGCTTTGGTATACGGGCTCTTCTCCGTCCAACTTCACGTTATTAGATACCACCACCGGCTTCGCACAAATTGAAAAAGTGTGTGAAGTGCAGTCAAAATAATGTGAATATATGTACATAGTTTAAAAGATGAAAATGGAATTTAAGACGAGAAACTAAGGATTGTCTTTTCCAGAGTTCATGTATGCCCACTGAGAAGTTGTATACGAGCTTGGGAACGAGGAGGGCTTTGGAGAGAAACCACTTTGAAAAAATGACAGACTGTCTGGAGTAGTAGGCTGTTCTGTATTCCGAGGGCGTTCGACTGTGTATAGTTCAAAGTTTCCCTTTCGGAATCACTTTACTCTTCTACACACGGACTTGTTTTGTTTGTTCTACATCCGTACATACTCAAATACTAACTGTGTACAGTTGTGATGCAATTGAAGCTAAATTGGGTTGAGCGTAAAGGATTTAAAGTCAATTAGTCTGATCAAGCTCTTGAATAAAGTACAGTATAGAAACTATAGCCACATCAAATGTAGATGTAGATAAGTAGTAGAAAGTATACAGATAGTATTTGATGAAAAAGTATACTTGATGACGATGACGATCTTTTACAAAAATATTATTCATTGGATGATGGACAGTGTACGTAATGATCCACAGCCGTGGAGGAGCAATTGGGATAATTATATGATATTGGATATAGATGTATGTATGTTGTGTGTACATGCAGAAATTGGTATGTCCGTATAAAAATCAAATTGGGAAATGGTTTCGGTGTGGTGTAATAACAGTATGATTATTGTTAGTGTAATCGAATCATCTGGAATATTGTTTTCTCACTTGGTTTAATTTTGGTTTGTGGGTTTTTTCCTCGAAATCTTGTAGATTATCCACCTGGTTATTTCCCGGATCCGACTAAAAAGTTGGGGATGCAACCGGATTTGACAGTGAACACATCTGGCTCGAACAATCCCATGGGACTGCCTCTCTGTTATGAGTACACTTACCCCGGCACTGGAGGAAACAATAAGGACAACGCTCCTCTTACACCAGGTATGTATAAATGGCCGCGTATGTACAAATACCCGGGTATGTACAAATGCCCGCGTCCTTATATCTGTAAATACCCGCGGAAGTATGTAGGTAGCCAGATTGTCTCCAGCTCCTCTGGAGTTATAGTGAGATGCTCGGGACGAAGAGCAGGAAACTCTCTAGCAGTGTTAACAGCATTTGCCTCTGGGATTTGAAACATCAGGACGACAACATCAGTTCATGAACTCCACTGTTGCTGCTGCGGAGTCATTTTAAGAACTTGTATAGTTCTATTCGAACGGAGTTTGGATTTGGATGCATCAAGACTGAGGACCGAGGCTAGTTAATATCTACAAGTTATCTGTGCTTCCAGCGAATAGTGTTATATTAGTGTCTCCAGAAGCATTGTGGAGTTGAGCTGAGCATTGTAGTTGAGCTAGTAATGCGGTTCTCCGTCTTCGATATACACTCAAGCAAATCTATATGGGTTTGTTGGAGCCTAATTGAAACGAAAACGACGACTAATGACTTTAACGGGAAACTAGGGCCAGTACCACCCGCACAGTCTGCCGCAAATTGCTCTCCTTTATCTTTATACTCGTCTACTACGGACTGTATATAAGTATGTATATGAACCTCCCACCTACACATTTACAGACAGACCAGTCAGTGGTGTATAATAGTGGAAGTAGTAGTACTACTTATGTTCCCGTGCTACTTACGATTGCCGGTGAAGCGGTCTTACAAACAAGGGCATACTTCACTTATGTCACAAACTATCTTGCTTTAATACTATGGATTGTCTCTTTCCAGATCACAGTGAGCATCATTACGATGTTCCTCATCTTCATTTGCAACCATCTGCGGTAACCGCTGCCGTGGCCGTGACTGCGGTGAATGCACTCACCTCTCCTGCCACTGAAGAAAATTCCCTCCGTGTCATTCAGCATAATGTTGAAAAAACAAGTATGGCGACCTCATTGGAACGACTACCGCGATCGATTTCATCAGACAGTGTTTCTAGCTCCTTCTCATCCTGTAAGTTACCCACTCTGGGCTCCCTCTCAAGTATTCAAATGTCTGCATATAAATGTCTTTTTTAATTTTAATTGATCATTCTTTTATATGTGGAAAGTACCTGCCTGCAGTAACTATATTCTTCATCAAATTACTGAATTCCATCTCTCCATCATATAGTCAATAGCATGTCTCCAAGCTTTATAATGTCTAAGTGTAGATGCCAGATACCCATTGAACATGAATTTCCTCAGGAGAGTCTGTACCTTTTACAAGGTATATTGCGACATGCTTGCTTTATTCCTTCCCCTTCCGATATTGGATCTAGTGTGTGTGGAGGTGAAGTTAGGAATGAACACTTGTGACATTTACAATGAGGAAGGCTGAACAGATTACTAGGTTCGGTAGTACATGGTGTTAACTCCTTCCTTGATGTTCCTGCAATAACAACTGAGGAGACGGCTGAAGTCTTAACATTTGTGTCCTCACGATCTCTCTTCTCTTGTTGGAGTAATGAGCAAAGTGACGAATGTAAATTAGTCCTGCATGTAAATCCCATCTCCACCCCGTCGCACCTTTTAAGTGAACGCACGGAGAAGTTCATAGTTAACTGGGTTTGATAGACATTTTGGACACAAGCCCTTGATTGCATGTAATTTACAGGATGGCACAAAGCAGCACTAGCCCCGAAGAGCCTGTGAGTTCTAGTCTTATATAGTTGAATTAAAGAAAAGCGCGTCTACTACTGTGTGTATAGAACTATCGGGAATAGAATTGCGCGACTTTTTTCTCTTGATCAGGGAAGCATAAGTGGAGAGAGGGAAATGAACCGTATGAATGAAGATATAGAACACGGTGTTCTAAGAAGTAATGTCAGAGTGTAAATATCAGGACATGGAGTGATGGCATTTGTTGTCTAACTCTTGTTGAAGATATGAATGGATGGATGATTCGGTGGTTATGCGGCGGCTTTCTCCCTTCACACTGCGAGCACTCTGGCGTTATATCAAATATATACCGGATTTTGATTTTTGATGCGAAATAGTGTGCGTACCTATGTGCGTATCTCTCTGTGTGTGTGTGTCTTCAAGAGGGAGTTCGGTGCGAGCGTTGTCGAAATGGATTTTCAGTCCGTTGAAACGGAACTGATCAAATCAGGTGGAATTGGCAATGTGGCAGGTATCTGTTAGCCTTGCCGTGTCAGCCGCATTTGACACAAGAAAGTGTAACCGCTTTTCCATACCATACACCTCTCTCCCTTTAGGGTAAAACAAGTTAAAACTTGTATATATGGTGAAATCTTTTTTTCCTATTCACATACACACCTACAGCAACTATTATGTTCTATTCTAAAGGCACTTCTTCTAGAGTTTTTCATTCACTACCACTGTCGATGAGTTCTTAGAATTTTTTGTCTATTCCCTTATCAACCGTGCTTTCATTCCTATCTCGACACATGAAATAACTAAAGAGAATTCGCTGATGTTCCGTCATAGTACAAAGTACATAGGAAAGTTGAGTTCCTTTCTCGTCATCTAAGCATTGCATGTGAGCTGAAATGAGTGCTAGAGAGAGAGAGTGTGGAGGAGGAATAGATGGTTTTACTCGATAAAAATGTACTCACTTAGTGATACGTTGGACGAGATGACTTGGGTCACAATGAGTATACGCGTTTTCAAAGCAACCTTTTGGCCCAATCAATAGATTGAAAGATAAAAAGGCTGCCGAATGTAAGTGGAAACGTCTGTTTTCAAATCTTTAGCTCTGGGAAATGTGAAAAGGGTCTTGTAGGTTCTTAAATTATGCATTAAGTGACACGGAGTCAATTCGCATCGTATCCGAGTATAACATCTTCTGCAAGATTAATGATTGCACTATAGTTCAGAATATGATGTATACTTGACTGGGAGTGTGAGAGCGTCTTTCGGGACTTATCAATAGGACGACTCCGCTTAAAATAACTAATCTACACTTGGAGGTTCTTTAGAGTATCTACTCTGTCAGTAGTTGCTGTTGTTGTTCTTAGTGCAAGAGTTCAACCGAGTGTATGTAATCCGTTTTGAAACACATGATGAGTGTTATGTAATAGAACTTTAAAATATAGATGTATTTTGTGTTTGTGTAGAGTTTGTGTTTGTATAGATACATTTCATGTATTTATACCTTAAAAGTCGTGCAGACATTTGAGCTTCATTGTACATACATATAATGAATTCTGTTCTGCTGTACTTACTCACTGTTTTCATTGACTTCAATTAGCCGGACCATCACGACCTAACTCACTCCTCTATGACACTGACTCACCCGAGAGGACAATAGGAGACCCGCATGGAGATGGTTCAACAACGGTGGGTGGCGGTGCAGGCAATCTTTTCCGTGACTCGATAGCATCAACGAGTCTATTGCTAGAAGGTCTGGATCCAGAATGTGTCGCTTGGGCTGCGGCCAACTCCTCCGGGTGTCGCGTCACACTCAAGGATGCCGCGATCAACCTGACGATTCCCGAAGGAGCTTTGAGCAAATCGGAGGAACTTTACTGTGCTATTCTAACCGAAGAAAAGAATAGGCCTCCGCTCAACGGTAAATAAATTCTTCAATAGCCTATTTTGGTCTAAATCTCTAAGGTTTCGACTGGTCGAATTCCTACCTTTATTTTTTTCCCCTGGAAACCAAAGCCTGTATATATGTATGTAATTCGTCGGCGAAGGATCTTAAAGTACCAATGTCTATGTTGAAGGGATAGAAATTGGTGCTTTAAGATCCTTAGCCAACGATATGTATCTATATGTGTATTCAGTATATCTATATGTGTGATTCGAATTTCATGAGATTGCTTCCCTCGTTGTAGTAGTATGTGACTTGCCTTGATGTGCACTTACAAAATTTCTCTTTTTTTGTTGACATTTATACACTCACAGATGGGCAAACTTTGCTCAGTCCAGTGATATCCTGTGGACCCAGGAACATTCATTTGAAGAAACCGGCCATACTAAGCTTTCAACATTGTGCTGCTTTAAAGTACGGGGGTTGGTCAATTTCATTGTACCATCAGGATCAACATCATCACAATAGTTTGTTGAGTAATTCTTCAGGAAGCAGCAGCTCTTCCTCTGATAATAATTCCAGCTCTTGGAAGGTAATTTTTACAGTGCTCGCTTCTACTCTACTCTATGATAAATATTTGTATAAATCCCGAGCAAGTTTCCTCGCCGTCTCTTTAATCCCTGTAGAATTCTCTTGTTTGATCATAATGGTAATGGCCAAGCTGTTGTTTGGAACTTTCTCTGTTCAAGTAGGAGATTATCACATAAAATTGCTCCATTGTGTAGAGCTTCCCCAAACTAACATTGTTAGTAGTAGTACGTTGGAGCGACAAGGATTTACTAAATATTTATACGATACTTCTGTACTTTACTTGGGCCTGTACCTATATGCATCGTTGTGGAGATGTGAAAGAGTGGGCTTTTATTATCCATTTTTCCCCCACTAAATCTTGTTTTATATTGTTTACATGTGCAGAAACTAGCCACAGTGGGTGAGGAAACGATTCAAACACCGGTCTTCATACAGCTGGACTCGAATCAAGTATTTTTAGTGAGTGACCGTCTGGACAAATTTGCCTTAATTGGGGAATCCGAGGCAGGAAAGAAGGCAGTGAAGACGTTGCGACTCGCTGCATTTGCACCTGTCCAAGTCAATAATCCTAGTGCTGCCGGTCTGGAGTACACAATCCGTGTCTACATTTTGGATGACACTATCGCAGCTTTAGAGGTAATCTATTGCTATTTTATGGACTTCACAACTACTCGACAGTAACACTATTGGTTCTGTGTAGTGCTATGCTATGAATGGTGTTAGAACATGTATAAAAACATTTGAATATCTGAGTTATGATGAGATTAATTCCAAATGACGCGTACATAATAGTTGACCTGCTTCAACACATGGCTTTTATAGCTAAGGAAACTATAAGAAGATGGTATGAACCATGATAAAGCTTGTTTCTATCGATTTTCGTTTGTTTATTTGAGTGATATTCTTTATAAAAGTCAATTAATATCATAATAAATATGATAATAATTGATTTTTATCCATTTTCTTGAGTAGTGCGTCTGTGTACACATGCATCTATACTCATGTATCTATACTCATGTATCTATACTCGTGTATCTATACTCATTAATAGTTGTCCTGTACATGTGTAAGGAAGTAGTACAGATAGCCATCTCATCTCATTCTCCATTTATTTGTGTGTGTATTTGTAGCTACTACATGGCTATGTTGACGTACAAGGTAGTATTTGCTGTTCATACCTATACACAAGTAAAGCTCGTTCTAAAGCAATGTTTGCGGTTTCTATTTGTTTAGAGGGTGATGTCCCAGGAGAAACGATTAGGAGGGAAAGTCCTCGACAAACCGCGAACTCTTCTCTTCCAAGACGGTGGAGAAAATCTCTGCATTTCCCTCGAAGACGTGGGATCTGGATGGCGATGTAAATCCCAAGGAAGTTACCAGGTTAGTTATTCCATTTAAGCCTAGGTATAAATATACTTATATATGGAATCCAGAACGATTCCGCAACTGATGTGAATTCATCTTGAAGTATTTTTCCCTCTCTATCTCTCTCTTTCTCCCACATTTCTCGACATTTCTCTACGTGGGGAAGACATATTTATCTATATATGAAGACCTGCTGTAAGTTATAGTTTCCCAGTGATTCCTTATCGAGGTCGTTCAAATTCTCCATTTGTCAGGGAAAACTTGACGTTACATACTAGATTCGCGGAAAATTCAATAATCGCCAGCTATGTTCACCTGCCCTGAAAATCCCCTATTTTCTACTCCTTTGGCTTGTTTGCTATTTCTTCGAAAACGCATATCATTTCCGACCGACTGCATTCACATTTATTGCTATATGCATCCTATAATGTTTGTAATAATTTGTAATGTTGGTTGAAGGTAAAGCTGGAAATCAAGCTATGAAATTTTAGCACTTCGGCCTACTGAAGTTTATGTTAAGTTCTTATTTTTATGGTTTCGTTCGCCTTCCATGCAGTTAATCCATAGCGTTCAACCTTGCCATAATACTTGTTATTTATTATGTAATTCAGAAGTGTGAAATGTCTGGGATTTAATTTTTATATTATTGTGGCATTCTTCAAAATGGTTGTATATATATGTACATCCATATATATAATATATGTATAAGCACGTGTATTTTTAATGGATTTTGGAATCCTGAATGCCTTGTCGTTGCACACATCCCTGCACCCAGTTTCCTAACAGATATTTACATATTCTACCCATGTGTGTGGGGAATATTTTGGATGCTTGTATGTATATACAATCCTATGACTTGGTTTCCTGAAAAATTTGAAATTTTAAAACTGAGGGCCATAAATTTATTTTGAAGTATCCGGACTTACATATAAACATACTCCATTAATAATTTTTGTTGAAATTTAACTTCGCGAGGAGTTGACATTTTGTTTTGTTTATTTATTCGTAAATTTACATAAACCACTTCTTCTCTCAGGTTAGGCCAGGATTTTGTATAGCTGTAAGTTATACAGTCAGTGTAGAAGATCTACTATGCTCAAGATTCCTTCACGTTTAGTGTGAGACACAGCATGAAGGTACCCATAAGCAATGTATATAGTTCTGTATATAGAGGAACAGTCAAATTGTTTTGAGAGCAGGAGGAAACAAATTTCCTGACAAAATATCTGACGTTGCATGCAAGCTTGGAAAAAGTAAAAGTTAACTTTCTTTCGAGAAACTTTTTAAATACTGAGCGGAACAATGTGTACTCTTTAATACATCAACTACTATTCACTGGTATTTTTATGCAATAACGATGTTTTCTTCCTGACTCGCTCTGTGCTTTCCTTCCCGCCGTATACAAGTTCCATGCGTATATGCACAGGAATACGTAAATTTGTAGAAAATGTAAAATGTTTAGATATCGTCAGCAAAGGATCTTAATAAAGTACCAATTTCTGTGTTGAAGGGATAGGAATTGGTACTTTAAGATCCTTCGCGGATGTACTTAAGGTATGGTACATAGTGCAACTTTTGAGTTTTTCAAGTTGATGTAACATTCGTTCGTATAGGACAAACTTATTTGCTAGTCGTGGAAACTCTCTCTCTCTCTCATCTCTCAACCATTTTTACTCCTTCGCCTCAATTTAGAATTTGCCCCCTCCGACTTTTATCTCCTTTTCAGGCATCAATTGAGTAATTTTGCTAGAACTTCCTGCTGAGTCCTTCCTGAAGAAATTGAAATAACCTAATGCTGAACGGAGATACTTCTCCAGGGGTAGCTTTCATGCATGCTTGAAATTACGTGTCTGGTCCAACTCTGTCTGCAACTGTACAGTTATTCAGTCGTAATTCCGAGTCCGTGTGTCTATAATTCCAACACACGGGGTTACAAAAACGACAAGACAAATCCAGCGATTTTACGTAGACTTGGGCTGGGGAGCAGTAATCTTAATTTCGGAAGGAGCCGTGAAGAAATCAATCTGAGCGTGGAATTGTCTGGCGCTGTCGTTTTCATTTACATTAGTCAGGAATGACAAGGTTATTTCCTTTTACGTACCAATGAATTTCCAGGAAATTTAATATCGCACACCGTTTAGTTTTAATAACGCTCTCACTGTATACTACACACTAGTAATAGTCCCAATACCCGCGCGAGATGGGAAGTCACATGTGTGTGGGTAGAAGAGGGAATGTAGTAATTAGATTTAAAGATAGTTGTAGTTATATGACGGCAATTGACTCCGTCATTCCTCCGCACAATGTAATACTTGTAGGGTTGCTAATTTTCGTGGCTGGGCTGGGCGAGGCAATTCTTATGACTGAGTGAGTTAGTTGTACTTGTATTATTATTAGGTGATGAATAAAATATAGCGTTTCTGGCGTTTCTTGCCATTCTGTGGCCGTTATTGGCTAGTGAATGAAGTAATATAATATAATAGGAGAGAGACGCGGAGCGGAGCGGGGAAACGTATTGGAATCTTACGGAGGACTGAGTGGTAACTATGTAGGATTAATAATAATAGGAGGGATGGAATGGGAACGATTTGTAATTAACTCTTTGTTTGTTTGTTGTTGGTTTCAGGAACTTCCTTTCAATCAAGTGTGGTCCTGTCGACAATCGGATCTCCATTGTTCTTTCACACTAGAGAAAACGGAGCGACGAATCTCAGCCATATGCTTTCGTCTGTTAGCATACCAGCACGGCGTCCATCTACAGCGACAAACATTCCGCATCCGAACAGAACTGGGCTCCATGGTAATTTATACACTACTATATACTTATACAAATACAATGAATACATTTCTTTATTTTGTTGTATACAGTCCTACCATGCTGCCGGATGAATTAATATAATATGTATTTAGAAACATCATTTGTGTATTATAGTTCGTAATTCGTAACTTGTAGCACTAGGTAATTTATAGCGTAGGCGTTTGAGACTGAGGTCAGGTGTGAATTATTTATTAACAACGCCGGCAGCATGTTGATTGATGTATGAGATAATATTTTGAGGAGGGTTTATTACTCCTGGAGGCTACAACTGATTAAATGTTTTATTAAATGCAGAAATCCCGAGCCAACCAAACTGTAGGAATTGTGAATTCGTCGCCAGAAGTCACTATGGGTCCTCTCAGATCCTCTACTGTGACTACAAGTAGTGGTTGTAGTTCATTGGTTACCCTAGAGCCAGGAAGTCCACTTTTTCGGTTACCGCAGACATTGAAAAGAAAACTTTGCCATTGTCTGGATCAACCGCATCCAACAGGAAAGGATTGGAGATTGTTAGCTCAAAAATTGGGGGTCGATAGGTACAAACCTTCATTTTATTTCTAACTCTTGGATTTTTTGTCATAAACCGTGAAAACCTTGAGAGGAGAGATAGATATAGGAGAACTAATTCTTTGTTTGTTTACATTGTCCAGGTATATAAATTACTTATCCATGAAGCCAAGTCCTACTGAGCATATACTGGATCTATGGGATGTGAAGAATCGAAAACCTGAGGCTATTACAGATTTACTGAATGCCTTACGTCTTATGGAAAGACAGGATGCTGTCGCTATACTTGAAAAGGAAATGGGTCCTTGGATTTAGTGAATTATGTATAGACTAGTAGTAACAGTTCTAAATCGTTGTACACACACATTATATGAATATGCTATATATAATATAATCATGTAAATTATATACTTATGGAGTGGCAATAACAATCGTTAAGAGCGCTGTTTTCCTATCGGATGCACATTTCGTAAATGCTAAGTATTTAAATCTATTGATCTCCTGTTTCGCACAGCTTTATGTTTCATTCGGAAGACAGGTTAGACCTATTATATATGTATGTACAGTATGTTAAGAACTTGTCTGATAAACTTGTTGTCGTTTCATTGCTAATGTATTTTGTTAGGGAACCTACTAAATCCAAATTATACGTTAAAAACAATTGAGTAGGCTCTCTTTTTCTCCAGATTGTGGTAAAAGAATAATATGTGGATGAAGAACTGAAAAACTTCAATCTTTGACTCAAGCTGTAAAATTTCACGAGAAACGAATACTTATTTTAATAATAACCGCAGACAATGAAACAATCCTGATCGTCAGTAGTTCATGGATGCTAATTGTTCACCACGATGAACTAAATTGATCGTTATATGTACAGGCGCCAGGGTTCCTGACAAGAAACGATTATTAAATTGCAAAAAACTAATTGACGTTGAATTAATATTGCTGTATTTCATACTTAAAACTTCTAGTGCCAATATTTCACCATTTTTGTCTCAAGTTTTTCATTTATTTTGGAAAAAGCGTATTACATAGTTTAAATATTCTGCGAGAATTAAGCTATCAAGGCAGTATGTAAGTAATACTGTACAGGGAAGTAACTACGTATTTAAAGATGTGAATGCCAAATTTATTTCTGGACGCGTGTAATATAGCATAGATACAATGTTAATGTTTATTAGCTTTTTAATGAAGGATTTCCTGTATTTAATTATTGTAAACACGTTGCTGCAGCTAAACCCTTAAGTATTTAACGTACATAAGTAATGAGTACTATTTAAATGTTACTCCGTCGCAGTGTTGATATTGTTTTTACTTATGTATAAGTCAAGAACTTTTAGAGATAAGTTGGATATGAGAACGAAGAAAATGTATGCAGATTATGTAATTTAAGGATAATTTTAACAATGAAATGAAACATTAAAATGTTTAAATTATGGTGAATCATATTATTCACACGATTGCTTTTGTCAAAGTTTCATTTTCAAAATTTAACTGATAGGTTGTGTTACAAGCAACTACATACGTACACTAAGAAAGGTATTATTGTAGGTAAAACATAGTTTATGGAATCGTTTGTAGTTTAATGCATGTCCTGTTATCATGATTGTGTATCGCTGCAGTAACTCAAAATATGCAGTTGGAATCTCAACAATACGGAAATAATCAAGAGGTGCAATGTTAATCGTAAAAATCATCAGATTTATATTCAAAGCAACTGTAGTGTACATATAAAAGTAAGACCGACAAGTTTATAGTGTATATCTCATACACGATTTTACACATGGAAACAAATAGAGTAGGAATTTTACAACTATTTTCGATAATTCTTTTTCATTTTTAAAATAAATTTCAACATTCAGTTATACGTAGTATATTTCTAGTTTTTATTTGACAATAAAGTGAATATTGTTCTTGGTACGCAAATAAATTTTCAGCCGTAAGATAAACAGCGTGCAGCAGTAAAGTGCAATTTACTCATTCAAAATAGTTTGATTATGTATGTATGTATTTTGTATTTAATCTTTATGGTATACATCAAATGTTCGTTCTTCAAATCAACACAAATTTTAAATTTTTCCATGGGGTGAAATAGTGTTTTTAAGCCAAAAGTACCTCTATACTTCCATTATAAATGTATTATAGATTTAGTGGATTGAAAGTAGTTCAGTAATAATGTCTAAGGTCTCTTTTAGTATATCCGGATTGAACCTCGATCGTAGCCAAACATGCAGTTAGCATATTCAAATGATCTACCTAAACTGTAGTTCTGTACTGATGTACGGATGCTGATATAATGTAGGTGTATTAAGCCAAATCACTACTAAAAACAAGGCAACAACACAATCTGGAAACGTGTTTGAACTAGAAACATACTTATTTTCACGATCGAATAAGGATGATAACTTTAAACTAATCAGTATTCAATGAATAGCAAGCAACGATAGACCTTCATGTGTACGCAGTTAAGAATTACGACGAAGAATTTCAAATCATGTGCGTGTAACAATGAATATAATTCACACATTATTTTGCATCTAACTATAAAATTAGTATATTCAATATAAGCGACAAATCGCTTTAAGTTTTTCAAGCAGGCACACGTACAATATACGAAGTTTATAAAAGAAAATCACATTGTAATTGATACTCGTTCAAATCGGTACTCTATATATGTATAGCAGTATAGTCTCGTGTAAATCTTGTAAACGTCGGAAATCATGAATGAAATATATAGATAATATACACATTATTGTATAATAAAGTAAGTACATTTAGCTGTGTATGAATATGAAATCGAAAGCGGAACTATGTAATAAGCGATTTTATGCAAGTGTGTAGTAGTAAATATTTCGTATACATAATGGTAATGTTTAGTTGTAACGTTAAAATAAAGAATAACTGTTGATGGTTTGTAATATTAGTTGTGATGTGAGCTGGTATATAGAAAATGCTAATAATTGTGAAAATTTTTATTTTAGGTTTTTATTTATTTCATCTCATTTCGTAATATATAACGTGTCTTTAATTTACATTAATCACATATATCTATACCTAATAATAATGTACCCCATTACCGGAAAGAAAATATTGTTACAATTAATAGTAATAGTTATCTCTGACAACATAATTATATTTGACTGGAATGAAACTTGTAAAATACATGTGTATAAATGTACTTTGTAGGTATTTTGTGTGTATAAATTTGTGTACAAATTTTGTTGTGTAGGAATGTTACAGAATGAAGGAGTTGTATGGTGTGTAAAACAGTTGATTATTATTACTATTATTATTATGATTTGTAAAGTCGAATTTTCTGAGAAAATGTCCACATACTGATGTACATTTTTTGTATGGAGCTTTCACAAAATTTAAAACAATAAAATATAAAATTTAAAAACTATATACCTATCTCCATGAGTCATGCAAATTTTAATCGTCATATTCCTGATCTCTGACCTAAAGTATGCTAAATGGCTATAATTAAGTTGTAAACGTATAATTTAAATGACATTTACAGCTTTAAACGTTCGCATGCATATGTAACACATAGAAAAAGCATGTGTCTCATATAAATGTCAGGCGTTGTGCATATTACAAAAATCTTCTGTTTCATATCAGAACATCAAAACATGTGTATATATGCGATATAAAAGTAATTGTAGATATAAAAGTATAATGTTCATATGTAAAAATCGGCATCTCACATCTCCCCTAATATCAAAAGCATCAATTAAATATGCAAATACTACAAGTATTTACGAAGTACAACAGTATGTACTTGTAGTAAGTACATATTTAATCAGATTTTGACACCCAAATTATTGTTTTTAAGATCCTGCCGTAGGATTTAAGTACCTCCGCAACTTGTTCACTTCACAGCTGCATTATTCCTTTGAAATAATAATAAGGCTATAAGAGCACCAGCATTGTGCAAGTTGGTGAGCATGTATATGCATTTAATATTAAGCTTGGTTGCAGAGTGAACTTGTTTCTTTAAAAATTACTGCTCCTTCATACATAGAGTAACTGTAAAATACCGAATACCCACAGCTGTGGAAAATTGCATAGCAATTTTCTATACTTCTTTACTCTACCTTCACATTCAACTTATTGGTATACAAATAAAATACAAAAGGAAAATAGCATCCTAATAAAATTGTATGCATCTGTCTCACTTGTGTAGGGTTGTAGGCGTATTTCTTCTTGCAAAAACTAGCACATGTGGTGTATAAGATGAATTTGCTGAATGAAACCATTGCACCACACTTTGCCACCACAACAACACACAGATCGGGTTCAGATATTCTTTCTCACATAAATTCCTATGCCAATTTTTTATGGATGTATGTGTATAATTATGCATATATTTCGGTTATATATCGGCAAAAGAAAAGTTCTATATGTACTTAATGACATGATATGTAATACATATGAGCGAGATTGAGCTTGCAAATACAGAGATATGTGCTTGGCTTCTTGTTGGTGTTTTGCTTGAGTTGAGATGCAAAAGTTAAAATATATACGCCACAGCCATTTTGCCATTTGTCATGCAAAAATCTTGTATGATGAAGATTAAAGATCAAGGAAATACATAGGATAATACTATCTACAATTGTAACAATAGTATTATATACAATAGTACAATAGGTGTATATATGTACATGAAATAAATTTATAAATATACATAGGTAGTATACATAACTTGTACATATAAGCATAGTAAATACTTACTGCAGTGTGCGAAAATCCTTGTGAATGAAAGGATCAGCAGTCACGTTGAAAGTGTTAGTGTAAAATTGTATTAAAGGCAAAAGGCGCTATTCAATACTTGCAGAGATACATCTGCATGCTTAACCAAAAAGTTTTTTGGGCTTAGGGTTAAGTATGTTTTAATACTGCCTATAGTATTCTGCATATTTTATCATTAGGGCATCTTTAAGCGTTTGCTTTTTGGTATGTTTACAGCGTTATGAGTGTTTTAGCATTACGTATCTTTTAACATTACGTCGGCGAAACATCCTGAAGTACTAATTTTTATCTCTCCAACCTAGATATTGGTACTTTAAGATCCCCCACCAACTATTAAGTATGTTTTAGCATAAGGTATACTTTAGCATTAAATTGTTTTAGCATTCGTACGTATCTTCTAACATTAGGTATCTTTTAGCATTTGATATCTTTTAGCATTAGATATCTTTTAGCATTAGGTATCTTTTAGCATTTGGTATCTTTTACCATTTGGTATCTTTAAGCGTTTGATTTTTGTTTTTGGTGTTTAAAGCGTTAGGTATGCTTTAGCATTATGTACGCTTTAGCGCTAGATTTGCGTTTAAATACGTTTTAGTAGTTGGTTTGGGATGTTTTTAGTGTTTGGGATGCTGGATGCAACAACAAAAGATTGCATCTCACTTCTCACACGGAAACATTTCCCATGTGCAAATTTCACTCTCTCTCACAAATTGTGAGTCACAATATATAAAAATGACTTTGGCAAAGTAAGGTAATAATACTATACATACACTTGCAAGTGTACTGCAAGTACTTATACTTGTAAGTATACTTGTAAGTATACTGCAAGTACTTATACTTGGAAGTATACTTGTAAGTATACTGCAAGTACCTATACTTGCAAGTATACTTAAAAGTTATATACCTTGTAATTGCCAAAGCTGTACATATACTATTAAGCTACTTACAGAATTGCAAATTGCAGCTTGCAACTCTTTACTTCTTACTTTACGATTATACAGATATCTGTATTTAGTTAGTCGTCGTCGTCGCTATGGACTCCAATTTCTATATCCGCACCTAAAATAATAAAATGCACTTACCTATATAATTTTGTGACTGTATAGCAAACCCCACAATCTTTTATTTATACATGTTTTACTTCACGTGCAGGAAAATAAAGCTCCTTTTACCCCTTTACTTACACAACATAATAACATAACACAGTAGTCCGGCGCTTTGGGATTTGCGATTTTTACGAGTGCGAGAGAGAGAGAGACAGAGCAGGAAAAAGGGTCTTCAGAGATAAATTAAAATATCACTTCCTTTAGTACTTTATGCCCGGCCGGCACTCACCCAACATTTTCCTTCATCGTTTCGCATTCGCTCATCCCGTCCTTTCCTTTCCTTTCGTTGTTCCTGAGAATCTTGTGTGTGCGAGTAATTTCGTTACCAGCCAAACCAAATCCTGCGACTTGCTCCCACGTAACTCCCAACCCGTTCTTTTTGAATTCTAAATTCTAGGCCAAGAGGAGACAGCCAGGAAGGTTAGTTCTTATTTTTTTAACATTTTCCCTATTAAATTTATTACCTCATTATGTATTGCATGTTGACATTATTTAAATAGTTTAGCTTGTTTTGTTTTTGTTAAACTCATATAATAAGAGTTCCACCCGTCCACGTGCTTCATAGAAGTTCCCTATTTTTTGAATGAAATAATAAATTGCAAAACGTGCTATCTGTAAAATAGACAATTAATTTCTTATTCTTTTTTTAAATACTAAACACAATATTTCATAATTTTAAAAGGTGTTAAAAAACGCACGGTAAATAGCATAAAGTAAAGATTTTTCTCGATTTTTTTTTACTTCCTTGTTCTAATTTTTTAAACATTTAATTTGTTATTGCAATGTATAGACAATTTAATTTGACGTGTAGGAAATTTACTTTGAAACTGTTTGATTTAATAATTGACAACTATTATTTTATGAATCGATTTATAATGATTTTATTTTAGAGAATACTAAATTTACTCCAAGGAAATAATTATTTTGAATTTTAGTTGCAGCAGAATTAAAATGATCAATAAATTCTTTGAATTATTTTTAAAGTATTTTAGAGACCCTTTTTACCCAAGATCTTTTACTTTTTCCGTAATAATTTCTATGAAATTTGCTAGTAATTGCTGTGACAAATTAATAACAATGAAGTGTAAGAAATTAGATTTGGAAAGAACTTCTTGAGTAATTTGACGTGTATTTTATTCTTGAAATTTTTGCGAAACTGTAGCAAATAAAATAATAGTGGAGATTTTGCAGTGTAAAATAAATAAATGAATAATAAATTAGGCCATTACTCAGTATTGCAATAATTTGTAAAAGTAATTTTGATATTTAATTTATATGTACTGATTGGTAATTTCCACTCTTTCCGGAAATCTTTTTCATCTTCTGTAAATTATCTTCGCTTTCTATAAAAATTGATAATCTACAGTGTTTTTGATTTGGTTAATCGTGAAATTTTAAACAAAATGTTTTAAAACCATTTGTACTTTGTACATATGTATGTCGTTGTCTGATAGATGTCAATTTGATTTATATTCTAGCAGCTGTTCTGTTCTGGGTGTCGGAAATACTTTCTTGAACTTATCAAAATCATAAATAGAGATCTGTATACAAATGAATGGCTGGATTTAATCTGAGACTTGTAAATAGTTAAATGTTACAAATTGACGTGCACAACTAACAGCACATTAACGAGCGTTAATGTTTTAAAAGCTGTTAAAGATATTGCTCGGTTATAGTTACATAGATACTGTCATTCGATAATTATAGAGAGCTACAGTAATTAAGTATCTTGTTGTTTGTGCCTTAATAGTCGGCAAAAGTGTGCAGCTGGCTTATTAATGTGATGTTCATGTTCATTTATGTTTGCCCTATCTTCAAAAGTACATTATATAGTTTATCTCATTTAATAGGGGGATCTCGTTTCAAATAAATTGCATTAGATAATTATTACAGTAGAGTTGGGTAGGATGGATTGTAAACAGAAGTAAGCTAAACAACTGCTCTTGAAACCTTTTTTTGTTTGTGTTATGTATGTTTGATTGGACTATATATCAAAGCTTTAACTTTAATCAAGTATTGTCAAGTTCGATACTCACGACACGATCAAGGAACGATACAGAGCGAAAGGGTGGTAGAAATTGTACATTTCCAGGAACAGGAATTTTTGTGGAGGTATTTGTCATCGGAATTATCAACCAGGCAGGATTAACTATGTTGATGTCAACAGAGCGTTCTGGAAATATTCCAGTTTATCATATCACCAGTGTATTGTCTAAAGAATTCGTTATTTGCTAAAAGAGTTGAATTGCTATAGTATAGAAGCTTTACCAGTCGTGTACCTTTCATTTTTATCTTCTGATTTCTAACCGTGCTGGTGCTACACGTGCTCAACTCAAGAAGTTCTGATTTAGTAGAAATTAGATTGGGAATTTTTTTGAGTTTTAGATTTTCATTCGAATATTATTAATATTAATTATTATTATCCCTACAAAAGTGGAAGAGAAACTGTGCAAGAAAAGAACTCTTAATAATTATGCCTTTTCCTAATTTCTTCTCCATGTGTAGATTCAAAATCGGTGACGTAGACATGGGGTCAAATGACGATCACATCAGGTCCATCAATGTTGACCCGGATCAATCTGGAGCTGTAAGTGTTGGAAAACTTGTCTAAATTTATAGAATATTTTCGTCATATTCATTGACAGTTTGTTTGCAATCGATTTTATGACGATAATACGAATAATTAAGATTTTTAAAAATATTGAATTAAATAAATTTATTTGCATTTTTCCAGAACTCCATAACAATAATTCATTTCAACGATGTCTATGATGTGGGAAGCCAAAACAGGGAGCCGGTTGGGGGTGCGAGTCGATTTTGCACAGCCGTAAAGCAATATAGCTCTCTTGACCCAATCATTATTTTTTCGGGAGATTGCTTCGCGCCTAGTTTGTGTAAGCTTTTGTTAAAAATCAGTACTTTTTTTAATAAATAATTTTTTGTAAACAAAAATACGAGATAATGATTCTATAAAAATTGTGAATATTGTTTGTATTTTTCAGTAAGTACGTTCACAAAAGGCGAACAAATGGTGCCTGTCCTAAACGCTTTAAATACTACATGTGCTGTTTATGGCAATCATGACTTCGGTGAGCGGAATAAAAAGCAGAAGTATAGATTAGTCCTCGACAGTGTGAGTAATAATCCGTTTAATTTGATTAGATTTTGGTGTGGATGTTCTGGCTGATCTGGTGAAAAAAACCAATTTTCCATGGCTGATGTCTAACGTCATCGATAATGAAACTGGTGCTCCTCTTGGTGATGGCCTAGTAACTTGGGTACTGGAAAATCATGGAAAGAAGATTGGTCTGGTTAGTAGTAAAAACTCGATACATTACACAACTTTTCATTGTCCTAATGTGTTTATTGTACAGTTGATGATGCTAAATATTGCTTCTTTCTGTCCAGATGGGATTGGTGGAGTGGGAGTGGCTGGAAACTCTTTCAACCATCGATCCAGACGCAGTGACATTTCGAGACTTCGTTGAAGTTGGAAACGAATTAGCTCAAAGGTTAAGGAGTGAGGTAACACTAATATATTATGCTATCATGTATTGTGAGAAACTTTTTCCTTTCGTGTTTAGTTTGCATGCATAGTAATACGTCATCCATTCTAATTGCTAAAGTTGTGAGGTGAATTCTATAAATACATTCCAATCTATATTTTCGGTTCAGTTGTGTACTATCTAAGTTCAGATAATATTAAATAAGGAATTTCACACTTGCTGTCCCATGGTGTCAATTCACGAATGAGTGTTTTTTGGAAGTATTTTCACAAATTAATTATCGTAAATTTTTGTGCCTCACTTTCGGACTAGTCTGTATCATTTCATGTACTGAAGTATTCTAATGTGTTGTAATTCCTTAGGGTTGCGACCTTGTGGTTGCTTTAACCCATATGCGCTTCCCCAATGACGTTCGACTGGCTGAGCATGCAGAAGGCATCGACCTTATTTTAGGCGGGCATGACCATGTCTATGACGTGAAACATGTAAGAATGTTTTTAAAGACTTACATAATCTTTGCAGAATATTATAATAACTCAGTTTATGTACGTACTACACTAGTAGTTCAGACATGGAGTTTAATACATTATTCATTATTGTTTGTTAATCAGATCAAAGGTATACCAATTTTGAAGAGTGGAACGGACTTCAGAGACTTTAGTGTAATTACTGTGTCATGGGAGGACGAAAACAACAAGAATCCAACGTTTAAAATTGACAGAATTTCCGTCACGTCTGACTACAAAGAAGATCCCGGGCTTCAAAAGGAGTTGTCGGGTTACTTTGGTTAGTTGAACTTGTGTTCTGCTGGATTGCTTATTGATTTAAAATTATTCGATCACACATTTGGATCTCATTGAACTTTTTACTTCACTTTTAGTCGCAAAAGAAGTTCATTTATTAATCTTCTCATCTTTAAAATCCATTTTGTTATGTTTATTTGTAGAAATGATGGATACAAAGTTGGATGACATATTGGGCGAATTTCATGTAGACTTGGAGGGAAGGTTTGTATCCGTCCGAACTGGGGAAACAAATCTTGGAAACTTCATGTGTGATATTATGTTAGCATCGTGCAACGCCGAATGTTCTATATTGAATTCTGGAACCCTCCGATCAGATCGTATTCATTCTGCTGGCCCGTTTTCTATTCGTGATTTACTGACTGTTCTCCCTATGATGGATTCCCTTGTTGTTGTCAATGTTTCCGGTAAATTTGCGCGTTACCTACTGCTATTGCTTAATTAATTACTCGAATAATAATTTTTTGCGATCAGATGTCAGATCTGATTTTGATTGTTTTTTAATTTTTCAAATGGTTTATTAGGCAGCCAACTTGTGGATGCATTAGAAAACGGAGTTTCACAGTACCCCAAGTTAGAGGGTCGGTTTCCTCAAGTTGCCGGCTTAAGGTTTGCTTTTGACCCTTTGAAACCTCCAGGAAACCGGGTCGATCCGAAATTTGTACGGGTTGGGGATGAATACATTCAACCTCATCAATATTATCAGCTTGCAACAAAGAAATACATTGCGACTGGGCATGATGGCTACACGGTTTTAGCCAATTGCGAAGTTTTGGTAAACTATCATATCAATTGCATATGGCTAAGCCTTGTATTAGGAAATGAGACAGAATTTTATATTGATGAATTGTTTGTAATTTACTAATACAGAAAGACGAAGAGACGTGCTTGGAATTGTCAATCGCAGTTCAAAATCATTTCAGTGCTATTAAAATGGTATCTGGAGCAGGACGCCGAAACTCTCGTCATCACCAGTCTCTCATTACTATGTCTCGTCGTCATAGTTTATTGCGGTCATTAAGTTCCTTGCAAATTCATGAAACTTCACCTACGCCTGTAATAGAGAGAGGCATGTCCCTTTCTCCTCGTCCATCCCTATCCAGGCAAGGGAATGTGATCGAAAATTTGGAAAAGACCACGTGTCAGTTGGCACCGGTTGTTGAAGGTCGAATAGTAGTAATTAAAAACAAAGACGTAAGTTTATGTACCTACTCTCTTTTAAATTAATAGCAGCTGGACCATCTGTGTAGTATTTTATGTTCGTTCTCTTTCAATCTGCAGGTATTGCATGACTTAATCAACGAAAGAAAGGAATGGGAAGCAAACAGAGCCATCAAAGAGGAAGATGAAAATGGGAGCCCAACCACACCGCCTGGTAATATTTCAGTGGTTTCGGACAAACTTTCTGATTTATCTGTCTGAACATACTAACAACAACTGTTCCATGTTGGTATACTATTTATAGAAAATTTACAACGCAACAATTCTGTGCATTTATTGGTGTAATTGGTTTGGCTTGTGTTATTACGTGCTTTTATGGCATTTAAAATTTTACTGAAAAAAAGCACACAAGTTTGGTATTGAATATTGAATTTTGTATTTCTATCGTTATTAATTTGTAGCTGCTGAGTTCAGCGTTGAATATTGTTATTCTCCTTACTATTATTAACATATTAGTTATTTGATGCATTCGCGGGTTGATTTAGTAGTGTAGAAGCCGTGAAAAGGATGCTACACGTTTTGCTTTATTCCTATGACACAAACGTTCAATTCGAACCTAATTTTAATTAATTACTTTGGTTTTGACTGATTCTTTTATATGATAAATATCTGATACTTTGTCAGATTTTCATGTTTCTTTCGTATAATTACTTATAATAGTATCTTAGAGTATTAGAAATTCTAGCCTGCACTAACTTTTAATAGAAAAACAAACTGATGTCCGCCGTGTTTTGTAAACCGTATCGGAATAAGTATTTCTGGAAAATGTCCGTCGAACAAGGTCGCCACAAAATTTAAATAATGATAATTAGCCCAAAACGATCAATATTTAAACTTAGATATGTATATTTTATTAGACTCGCTAGAATCAAATTAGTAATGCCAAGATTATTAGTCTACTGCTCGCAGGTTGATAGACTGTAACATAAATACAACGAACTAATGTATACTTCTCGGATTTTTTCGGCGTGATTTTGGGGCAAAAATTCTTTCCGAATAATAGCATTTATTAGTCGCGGGCGTCAGTCATTTAAATAGAATACAAGGACCGGTTCCGAAAAACTTTAATAGTTTATTCGATATATTCATTACTAATATTCAAGTCACAATTAAATGAGGCTGAAGTTCGGCCTAAGAACTTAGGAATCGAAAATGTTTTGACAATGTAAGAAACAGTCTGGTATAGAAGTTAGTTTAAATTAAATTTGTGTCGGTTATGTAAGTAGTTCTTGAAGCGTTGATTGTGAATATTTACAGTAGGAATTTGCCGTTTTTCTAATCGCGCCCAATGGGCTCAATTGGTCCCGATTAAAAATCTGTAGATTTTACTACTACTCTTTCGAATTGTCTATTTTGTGATTATTGAAATAATATACTTGTGATTTTGTTACAATTTATCTATTTATCTAGTAAATGCGAATGAAGAAGCATCTTTACTGTGGTAATGAAAATAGGCGAAATTTAATATTATCCACGAGTATTACTTCTAGAATTTTTAGATTCTTAACTATAGATATAAGTCTTTGTAACATGTGTCGTTTATGAGTCTTTTCAACATCGAATTTATGACCTGGAAAGAACTGTAATAAGTGCTTTGTCTCGAAATACAGGTGCTGTTATTTAATTAACCGAGATTGAATGACATCCATCCAATTTACAAAAAACTCTCATATATACAAACGTTTGCCTTCAGTAAGCAGAATTTTTCATCTCAGTCTAAATTATTATTAAATATTATTAATACTCTTATATTATCAAACAGGTGTGAAATATATTGTTGAATTAGTTTGACATAGAAATCCATTGTTACAAATCATATTGACAATGTGAATCGTACGACGAAAAAGTTTTAGCACACAGTTCTGTCCAGCTGATTTTTGCCTTGTACGATTATTTCCACTATAATCGTCAGTGTTATATAGTTAGCAAAGTCTTTCGTATTCGAATATTATTGATTGTGTATCTTAATATGAGTTTCGATTTGCAGTTTGCAGCTTGTGGTCATAATGATACAGATTTAATTGCTATAAAAGACGCCTTCCGCAGCGTCACATAAGCGACAACTCGCATTGATTTGTGATGCTGCTGTGATAGTTTTACTATATGTGTAGCAATAATAAAGTTACTATTATTAATTAATAATTATTAATAATGCTTTGTAAAAACTAAGTTGTCAAGAAGGAACGTCACAACTTTGCCTGTACAGTGTACGGGAAAGCGACTCGCAACAAACTATTCTTGTCAGATGATCCAAATGCCTTGCACCATATAGATTGTAATGAACGATTGTTAAATGTTTTACTCATGTGATGTGTATTTCCACAATATTTCTGTTATACTCACAATTATTTTGAATAAATTAGAATATTTACTAAAAAATCATGTAGTTATTGTACTAATTTAATAACCTTATTGCTGCTCATGCTCTTCCACCACATTCTAATAATCACTTACTATAGTTAGTGCATAATATTTGTATCCGTGGTTTAAATGTGTTTGTAATATTTAATCTATGCATTCGATAAGTTGATGCAGCTTTCCTGGCTCCATAATTTGATTTACATATGCCACACTAATCTTGACACGATATAGCTCATTCTTCAAATTTATACAAATTAATTTAAAAAATTACCAAAATTTACCACACTTGGCGTCAATTTATATAGTTATCTTATGTGATGCGAATATTACAGCAATCCTGTCCCGATTGAGAAGTCTACACATGGAAGCCCTATCTTCCCATGATTCGGGTTTCTCCAATTCCACCTCCCGGGACACTTCTCCAGCATCCATAATCACGTCCGCTAGTCAGGAGATAGCTGTCAATGGATTCGATTGACTATTGCTTTCCCTTAGTGATAAAGATAAAGAGTTATTACAGATATTAATATTCCTGGTGAATAATAATAAAATCCGATTGTATTTACGCAGGCAAGCTTATTAATGAATTTTGTTATTATTTTATTTGTTCCAACATGAAAATCGATCAAAACTCATACCCTTTCATTATCAGAAATTCATTCTCTCCTTATTTCAACATCAGAATCAAAACTTCCCATTATAAGAATAAAAACTTCTCAATCTAAGAATAATTATTATTTCTACCATCTCTATAAAAAACCAACGTTTTTCCAAAATATATAGTAGTGGTCGTAGAAGGACCCCCAATACCTCATTCGAAAGGTCCTTAAATCATAATGAACAGATTTTGGACCCATGTTATCATTTTCAAAATTTTGCCCCGGTTTTGGCTAGAAAATTTAAAATTTTGACATTTTATTTTTTTCTGAAAAACCTGTAACTCGCAGACCTTTTCGTGGGGGGTAATTCTGAAACACCAGAAAATTACCTTCATGGTGGTATTTTTCGTAGCTTCTGAGTAACGGCCTCAAAAATGATAGTAATTTTAAATAAGCACTGTGTTTATATTTATTTAATAAACTTAAAATATGTTTTGAATTGAGTAAATTACCATGCAATTTAAACTATATATAGTTATATCAAATTAACTTATACTTCAAACTAAACAACCAGTGATAACATCCCCTCAACGCATTTCAATATCGGTTTCAACAAATCATCCTATACTTTGTATACAAACTTTGAACAACAACAACTTAATAGAGCAAAACAGGCCTAAATGGAAAAGTATTGAATACTTTTATCGGTGGCACAGACATTTGCATTGCATATATACACAAAAAGAAAGAGTGGGCATCTGTTGTTGTTTGTATCCGTTTGCCTCTCTTTTATTCCACAATTTGACTTGTCTATAGTCCACGGAACATTTACTTTATTTCCTCCTCATTTCACTTTAGACGCACTACTAGCAACAACATTGCAGTTTTTTATTAAGTGTGTAGCATTTAACAAGATAATTCTGTGATTCCATGTGTTTACTGCAGAAGTGAAGAAAGTTGCAAAAATCATATTAAGAAAATAATTAAAAATCATTACACATACGTTTCAGAAAGTCAAGGCAGTTTGGGAATCATGCGTGTGTCTATGATGAACCGTGATGCATACTATTTCGACCAGATAAAGGACCTCCTAATTAGCTTCGTCCGGGACTTCCGTGTGCAAGAGATTCCCCTTTCAGTGTCGGATCAATTGTCGGCGAAAGTGATTGCTGGCTTAAAAAATATCGCCCCACCGTGGGCCCCAGCTTCCATTATCAATGTCGGTGATTTGACCTGCCCGTACCTCAATGTGACCAGTCTGGACGAAGAAGAAGAGCGTTTCAATAAACAACTCTTTCGAGCCATCTTGAGAGTTATTCAGTGGTACCCGAAGCCACCAGGCTGGACCCTGTCGTATGTGAAGTTGATCAAACGGGAAATTTGGAGCAGTATTAAATACGAATTTAAGTATACACCTTTCGAGTATCCCAAGCCAATTCACGACTTAGATAATTCCCAGGCACCAGTTCAGTCTTCAGAAATTTCATCGTCGGCACCCGAAGAAGAGTCGGATGAATCTTATAAATCTTGTACAAATAGCTCCGGTAGTTGTGGCCAAACATCCAGTAAGTATTTATTATTTTAATATTATGCATGATCAACTCATTAGTTTTGCCATGTGATTAATTTAGATGTCAGTAAGAATAATATTAGAAGCTGACATATGTGTGTAAAATAATATTTTTCTCAAAAACGATACCTGTTTTAATTTTTTCAGCTGAAGAATCCTCAGATTCAGACACTGACTCGTAGCATACAAAAGTACATACATATTATTCTGTTCAGAATGTCCTTGGCGAATTTACATCTCTGGAAAGGTTGGAGGAAGCCAGGTCACCAGGTCGTATACCTACTCATTGCTATTCAAGTTTTATCACACTGTTGTTAAACAAGATGTATCTATTTTTATTTTTGTTATTTAGTTATTTATTTAGTAAAGTACAAAAAAATCATATTTTAGTAAAGTACAAAAAAATTATATTTTAGTAATCTCAAAAATATTACAAAGTAAGTAAACTATAAAGAATTTAGGTGTACTGCTGCATATGTGGTAGTTGAATATATTTTATTACAATATTTAGTTTTTTGGATATATTTATATGAAGTAGTTTTTTACATGATAATAATTTACCAAAAATAGAAAAAAATATTATATAGGTCACAATATGTTTTTACAATGTAATCATCTTACTCTTAAATATTTATAAAAATAATATTTACAAAATTCTAGAAAATGCTGTCACTTATTAACTTTCATATAGCTTCCTACAGATTTACTTATTAGGTTTATCTATTTTATTACAATAGTCTCTTCAATATCCATATTTGCATTATTATTAATTTAAAAAGTAAACCATACACTTGCAATCTCGTTGTTAGCATAAACAATCCATGAGAATTTACTTATATCAGGGAGATATTTTTAACAGTTTTATTTGTCCCAGCATTTTTGTACTCGTTTTTGCATTTTGTAACCATTTCATCCACAGTTTAAATAATTATAAAAATCAGAAAATTATTTAAAACTCCGGGAGGACCCTTTTAATACTTTCTCGTGAGCTGCAGTCATGTTCATTTTGATACTCAGACGTTGTTTTAAGTTGCTGTTATCCACCTTGAGCCTTGAAATCTCTTGTCGTTGCTTATTGATCGTTTGTTCCATGCTTTGACATCTTTGGGTCAACGAAAGTATTTGTTCTTCCAGATTACACGAGTCTATAGAGAACCAAATAATTTTTAATTTCAAAAATATACGGAGATGGACATATCAATTCACGGCAAGGGCTACTTACATGATATCTTTAAAATATTTTCATCGTCAGCAGCCTCGGCACGCTCCTCCTGTTGTACTGATCCTGAATGATCTTCTCCAGAACCTTTCGGGAAAATAAATAAAATTATTATTAATTAAAATTAAACAATTCAAAATTTATTTTTAAAATTTATCTATACAACAAATAAATAAATATATGGATTCGTAACTTCTATCCGACCAAAATTAGTATGTAGATTAAATGTTATAATACCTCCGCCGTCTTCCATTATTTCATTCGGCTCTTCTGTATTCAGAGCTTTCAGAACCAATTCTTTTCTCCCATTCTTCACAATTCTTTGAATAGTCTTCGTCTCCCCTTCAGTCATTTTTCGCGATGCCTGAACAGAGTCGCGAATTGGGAATAATGGTGGAATTTTAATAAAAACAAGCTAACAAAATTTTTATTTAATAAATAATAATAATGATTAAAAACTTAAACAGGAATTCCTAATTTTAGAAATTCCTAGAAATAGGTAGAATTAATAATATTAGAAATTCACGAATTAATTGTTATAACAAAATATAGTGAATTATATTTAAATAGTATAATTAATAATTAAATTTAAACAAAAAGAACGTTCTATAGTACAAAGTAATGTGGAAAAATCGTTCATGGTTGCTCTGCACCTGCCGTGGCGAGTCAAAAACTTGATTTGACACTTGACTTTGGCTCTGGTGGGGCACTGTGAAGCCTGTAAATTATTAATAAAATTCACCATAAGTCAGGCAACAGTTACTTTTAGATTCCCAATCTATTTATGTGATTGCTTCGCTTAAAATAAGAGATCTATTTTAAATTGTCTAATTTCTATCGCTGTCTATGCACTGGTCTGGTAAAGTTCTCAAATAGCACTCATGTAAAGAATATAAATCTAATTTTACTTGTTCGTACTAAATTAGTCAAGTTCTGCGCTGTGTAATGTAATAAGTATATTACCTATACTACACACTGAAACGGAAATAATACTTATGGTAGGAAAAATGGAAAGGAGGTTTTTGTGATTCTAGCCATGTTTTAAGTTTTTACCACTGGGTCTATTATTGGGTAAAGGGAATTGGTGTAGAGGACGGAGATATATTTCAGGAGTGACTGAAATTAGACAAGTTGCTCTCTCTTTCTCCTTCTGCTGGCTCAAGACTCCCCCCGTAATAATAACTTTTGACTTTAATTTAAGCACAACTATTTTCAGATATTTATTTCAAATTTAACTTGCACGTATTTTGGGAATTTTCCCGTCCTACGAAAAGTAGAGGAACTGTATTCGAAATAGATTCTGCTTATTTTAGTTTCCTCCTGTCGTCCATATATATTAATAGTACAACGAAAACAATCTAAATTTGACTGTTGCAGAGATTATTTTTGCTTTGTGAAGATATAATTGTACTACGGTCATTATATATTTGGAATTTGTGTAAACACCCAGAAAGCCTTAGAGGCTTTCTGGGTGCTTAGACTTCAAATTAACAACATTAACATTCATTCAGCATTCATAAACAGCTAAAATTTGTATACAAGTAAATTAAAAAACTTTAGACCAAATAACTATAAGTTTAAAATTAAATTCGACAAAATTCAAAAATACAACCCAAATTTTTATGTGAAGTTGAAAAATAAATGAAAACTTAAAACTAAATAAATACAACTTAAAAAACTTGTATTAAATAAATTAAATATGAAAAGCAATAATTTATTTTTAAAATTAATGATTACATACTAATAAGATTAATATTAAATAAAAATAAAATATAAATGAAAACAATAATAAATTCATGTAAAAATAAAACAATGATAATAATAAGTTAAAAAATACAAAATAGATTTAAGTATGTAAATAAAAAATAAAGAGTAAAAAATTCGCAACACGAATTATTCAAGTTCTACAGGATGCTGAAAATCGAAATTTCAATCTTGTGTGGGAGACGGTGAGACTAGTCCACATAATGTCTTCTAAATGCAAATTCAAGGGATTTTCTTGGATAATATTAAATTTAATGGAGACTAGATTTCCTCAGTGTATATAAAGTCTTGTTTATTCAGTGCCACCGGCGGTCCTCCTGATTGACGAGGAAGAAGAATAAAGTCATAAACTAAACGTGTGCGGTGCCGTGAAATAGCGTGTGTGGCATGCCCGAAACTCAAAAAAGAGGTGTGAAGTATCTACAGATCTGTATAGCATAGGTACATTTTATTATATAGTTTAGTTTTTTAGATACTTTGAAGCTCATCCTTCTTGACGTCAAATCTCTCGGACATGCATAATTGGGCGTGCGGCATAAAAAATAACTTGGAAAAACCTGACTTTTCAGCCAAAAGGGTACAGGGGAAAGGAGAGAAACTGGTGAAATTGCACTCTGACTATATTGTTGTGCTTAAATATGAAACCCATAACATTTAAGTTAAGCTTTCCATATATAAGTAAAAACATGCTGGGGGCTTGTTGCCACTTACTACAAAGTATATATCATATCTAAAATGTTTGATGACAATCAGGAGCGCCCATATACGTGTATAATTATTCAAGCCCCAGGCCATTATTCCTGTTATCATGTTTCACCGCATCTGAATAATCTTGTTTGTGACATTGTCAAACTGTCATAACAGGGCTTGTCGGCATCAACGAGCTCCGGCAGTCAACGAGCAGGAACAAAGGTGTTGGGGTGTATGCTTCCATAACGATTTCCTCGTTACTCGAGCGAACTCTCCCGTCTCCCGAAAGGAAATCCGATATTTGCAGCACATTTATGAAGCTCCATACCGTCCAAGTCTATTAAAAATTTAAAGGATTTATCCTTACACAAGCAATCACTTGCAAAATTTTAAGATGCGAAAGATTATTTATAGGTATTAAGAATTTAACAAATTGGTTCAGTTTTTTAAATGCGGAGTTACAATTTATACAATTAAGATAGGAAAATAAACGGAATTTACGAAAATTCTAGGAATATTAAGTATAAAAAAATAAAAAAGCCAAAACAAGGGTGAAATGAATGGAAAATCAGGGATCACACTCAAGCGTTTTATGACAACTTCAGAGTGTGACTATAATTTTCACTGAAATGATAAAAAACTAAACCGACAGTATTGCCGTTAAATTTAAGCTGATTTACATAATGGAATTAAGGCGATATGTAGTAATGACGGTGATTTGAATATTTGGAATAAAAAAAGTAAAAATATAAAAAATAGACGGATAATATATTCCCTCATAAAGAGATTTTCAAGGGGGATTTGGGAAAACAAGTGCCTTCTGTTAAAGTTTCCTCCTCGCATCACCGCCTTAACAGTTACTATATTACCATTGAAATGTTTTAGGCTGATCCGCCGAGTCTTGGGCCTTTCTATACAAAAACGGAAAACCTATATACACACGCACAACAAAACAGAGTGGGATTTTGTGGCCGCAAAGCATTTTGATTTGCATGTAAAAGAGAAGGAGACTTTACTATTTGTTTTGTCTCACGTACATACCATCGGACGATGTACCCTGTAGGAACACAATAATGTCCAATTGCTGGAGCTTCACAAGTCTCAACCCTCAAGTCGTACATGCAGAAAGATACTAATACTTGTATAGTATGCTTGTATAGTATGCTTGCATAGTATGCTTGCATAGCATACTTGTATAGTATGCTGGCATAGTATACTTGCATAGTATACTTCCATAGTATACTTGTATAGTACACTTGCATAGTACATATACTTGTATATGGTATACTTGCATAACACATATGTACTTGCATAGTATACTTCCATAGTATACTTGTATAGTACATATACTTGCATAGCACATATACTTGTATTTGCATAGTATATCTGTACTTGAATAGTATACTTGCAAAGTATCTTGTGTAGTATACTTGAATAGCATACATGAATAGTATCCTTGCATAGTATACTTAATACTTACATAGTACAGTATAAAGAACGATCCCCGGGTTCGTACAATCCTGCATGTTTATCTCAACCGCTTGACGATGAATCTCTATACACAACCCATAAAGCTCAGGAATAAATGCTTATGGCATACAACATGTTACACTTGCATAGACGAAGGGGTCGTGGGCTCTTTAAAGGCAACTTGATTACATTTGTTGCAGCGACGGAGAAGTGTGCCTCTCCACGAGGATGAGTTAAGTCCGACAATGCTGCCGTCATGAACTGTACTAGTACATCTATACACATAAGTGTGTACAAGTGAGGAGTCATGCACTATGTGAATTCTGTGAATGTAGTCGTGACCATAAAAGAAAAGCCCGTCATCAAGTCCCCTTGTCAATTACCATCTCGCTGATGAAGATATATTTTTGCGACCGTGAAGAATCTGGCTCGTTTCCTTTGCTCTTCCTGCCTCCGTTTCCCATCAAATCTGAATTCAATTATTCCCGTCCACATAGTCTTCTTGACTCGTTGTAAACATCTCAATTTGTTTCACATGCTAATATATCCTGAAAATTTTCGGTGTTGATAGCATCCAATTGAATGTAAACATGCATCATGCAATTCCCGTTTCACGCTTGACGTTGATGCTGATCCATAGCTGCAATGACAAATCGTGGGACGCTGCAATAATTTTTACACTGGATTTCACCTCCCTATTATCTCCTCCTGCCAAAATTATTTTGACGGCACCCGACGACCGGCTGGAACACTCAAAGAGAAATCAATGTAGCGCAATGAACAGGAGCAGCAGATAACCTGATTAATACAATTATAAGACAAAATTATTTATATTACCAATCATAACGAAAGACGTGTGTTCAGCCAAATGTATCTTTATCTTTATAAAATTGAGTTATAACATAAAGATAAAATTCTAAGAATATTTTAGGTGGAATCTTCTAGAGCTTTAAATTTCTATGATATGTTTAATTGAGAGTATCTCACCAGAGTCGCGTAATTTATTATAAATATCAAAATTGTGTAAAATAATAACTCTTGTTTGGATAATATTATAAATAAATTCTACTATACATTCTAACTGGGAATACTTCATGATTTGTGAATCAAACTAATTAAAATTACATATTAACAATTGCTTTAAATAGTTTTCCTTTCCAACAAGTCAATTCAGAAGTTAATTCGAACAATAACCGCAACATGTAAAAATAAGCTGGAGATTAGATTCATCAAGTATGTAAATGAACGCTTACCACCACATTATTAAACAGGTGGTTCGGTAGGATTTCAATATTGTCAATGCTTGTAGATCCTGGTCTTTTCGGGCATTAGCATCTGTTTTGGTGCAGCTCCTCCTGCCCTGCTCACCATGCACGAGAGAGTATCAAGGGACTTGAATCCGTCATTGGAATAAAGTATGACACATTAAAGTATTAAGTACTTTGCCGGTAATGGGAACATTGCAAATAAATATGCCGGCTGTCGGCCACACATTAGTCCCCTATGTAACTATTAGGTTGTATATAATTAAATGTGCCCAGCATCAATACCAAAAGAAGATGTGTATTGAATAGGAATGGAGAGTAGTATAGTACTGCTTTAAAAAGCATCAATGAAGAAAACATGAACCTGAGAGAGACCGAGAGAAAGAGGGATTTTGCATCCGAATCCGAGGAGAATCATGGGTAAAAGACTGATTTACTCATCCACACTCCTGCTCCCATGTGAAAAAAAGCCGTATCGTTTATGGAGTTCTATACTCACATATACAATCAGCACATTGTTGTAAATCCAAGACATACTGGTTTTATATTGCAGGGGTAAATGAGAATTTTCCAGGACATATGGTCAAGTAGAAAGGAATAAGGATCGCGGAGGGTTCATCATCAACGAAGCCACATACGCTACCCATACACAAGTCATTCCCTTGAAGGGAGAGATCGGAGACCCTGAATATGTCCAAGTACCATTTGAAATAAATGGAAATCTACTTCACGCTCAATTTTACTCCGATTCTCGATACATGCATATAAGTTACATAGCGTATCGTATAAATTCGTATAAAAGTTTCCGACAAGTAAATTTGTGCAATATACTCAACATTGCATACATTGCATGCATATTTCTCTCCATAATTTTATAAAGACAAGTATCATAAGTTTTTTTTTTAATTCATAGAAACATGTGGCTCATTATTACGATAGCCCTGATCATGAGTGATCCTCACTTTCCATTTTTTTAAACCAGTTTTAAAAACATTGAGATATCATAGTTGAACAATCTGTTGTTACGTAGTTATGAACTGTGACGGCACGCATTTGATTTGACATTAATGTTTTTAATGATTAATTTGTTTTTAATTCATACACGCGGCAATCCCATTTATAGTTTAAGTATCACATTGCGGACATTTAAAAATATTTTCATTCATTTGACTGTTTATTTATTATAGAATATTAATGTTTTTAAATGGAGATACAATATTCTTGAAAATTATTTCTAATAAATTTCTATTTTATTTTTTCATAAATGGCTCAATAAACTTTTTTTGGTATTATTCTAGCTGACTATGTTGAAACTGTACAACAATTTTCTTCAGTGCTTTGAATTTTCAGATTGGTTCTTCAACTGATATGAAAAAATCCAAAGAATGTATGTCTAAGGTTGAATATCATGGTACTGAAGTATAAATAAACACTTGTATTTTGTATATACAGTTTTGACTCAACCTGGACTGGAGATTGGAAAAACCCTTGACGGCTTTCCCTGCTGAAGCACACGGGGAGGTATCTGCCCGCTTCACTTTTGTCGGAAGCTGCGGGGTTGGATGAGGTACAGTGCAGTTGAGCATGAGACAGCGAAGTTGTGTAAAAGTGTGGGGTAGGGAAACGAAGAGGACCAGTTGGTGAGATTGAGTGTTAGCAAGTGGATTTCCAGTGCGGCTCCGTCTGCGGAACTTTGCACACAGGACTAGCTTGTTGAAGTCAACTTGTATAGTATTTTGGAGGAAGTGGACGTATACACACGCTTATAAACACTACTACCAAGTCACATTTATCCCGACCTTGTGTTCACCGAGGTATGTAAGCGTGCATTACCCTCGATCATCATCATCACGTTAATAGTCAACTTAATCCAGAGAACCTTGTCCGTACAGTGATAGGGTTCACGTTCCATTGATAAGCTCACATATGTGTGTGTAAGGTGGAAGAATTGATTGTTGAACATCTGCTCGGATCCTTTTTCTGTATACTCACAACAATAATATTCTGGCCGATTGCTCTGAATGGAGAGCAAAGTTGAGTGACACGGGCAGCATTCACGTTCGCCCCATATAGAAAAATTCATTTAATTTTCATTTGCTCCCACTCCTGATAGACTGAATCAAAGCAGGAGGTGAAAAAAGCTTGTATTCCCCTCCAATTTCCTTTTAATGGATTAAAAATCACTGCTGCAGTATGTTTTTAACACGGACGAAACCTCATCCCCAAAGCAGTTGTTAATAGACGGGCCACACGGAAACACGTGAAATCCTCACTGAAAGACTTAACGAATATTTAATCACTTTTTACGAATGTGCTGTATACTCGTGAACATAATTAACACGATTTGATAAACTTGAAATAATTAGCACTACAGTAAACCTTAGCTTCACAATTTTTGAAGCTCTAATAATTTGTTTGTTGCTATACCAAAAAGTGGAGCATCATAACTATTTCCAAAGACTGATAAAAGGTTGAGTGCTGGCGGCTGAAATTGTTCTCTATTACATTTGTGAAAAAGCAATCTGGAGTAAAAACTGTGATGGGACTTGCAGACATTCGTGCAGTAGCAATAATGACGACGATGAACCGGTCTCCAGCTGCAGCCACAGCGGCTTCCGTAAATCAAGGTGGACAGTTAGTGAGGAAAAAGCGCACTTTTGACATTGCTTTCCTTACGGGTCAGGAGGAGCGAGAGGAGAAGCCAATCTATGGCGGGGGATCTTCCGTTTCAACGACATTATCCACCTCTTTGATTACTTCATCATCAAAAAGTGTTAATATTTCCGGGCGACAAGATTCAGAAAGGCGTTCGACGCCGCCCATTGATGAGAGTACTTCAAATTCGACTAGCAGCTCCATCGATGTCATGACTAATGGGTCGTTAAGTGAGTCAGAATTGAATTTAAGCCCCTGTCATCAAACGGCGAACATGGTCCTAACTCCGAGTCCAACTGAAGTGGTCATAACTTCCTCGTTGTCATCCAGCCCAACCTCTCCACCTGCAGTTCTCCGACAAAGAGTTACCAGTGGTGCAGCAAGTCAAAAGACCCGTAAAAACAATCATCGGGAAGAAATACGGTTCGAGTCCAAGAGAACTATCGATATAAATCAGACGAGCGACTCACTAAAAATCAAAGAAAATCTACAATTTTCCTCTACAATGCCAACCATGCCTACCATGGCACCTGTAGTCTCTGGACATGGGGGAGCAGCAGATTTGGTAAATTCACTTCCCTTCGCCCTCCTTCCTCAAATCGGCAAGTTCCCCTCTGTCCACTTACCCTCCCCATTTGCTGGGAAGATGGAGAAGTCCGAGAGCATTAATATAATCTCGTATCCATGCATTGGGCCTGGGGGTGGTGGGAAAATGAGTCGACAAAGTCATCCTTCATCAGTCTTCGCCGATCCTTACAATCTTAATGTTCAAATTGGTCCTGGAGCTTATCCTTATCCCCAGAATCTGATGCTACCGCATGACTTGAATCGGTCTGCTAATTTCCCTGGACACAATCAAAATCATCATCCGATTACATCTCAACATCAAGCACTCCACTCACCCGCTCCTTCCCAAATTTCATCGGCAGCAGCTGCAGCAGCAGCCGCTGCTGCAGCCACACTCTTACCTCCTTCCTTGACAGCTTTAACACTCCCCGCTCAAAACGTCTGTGCTAAATGTAATATCGGCTTCCGAATGACCTCCGACCTCGTCTATCACATGCGGTCTCATCACAAGAGGGACTCCGACCCGATGAAGAAGAAACGGGAGGAGAAACTCAAATGTCCCGTCTGTCACGAGTCCTTCCGGGAGCGTCATCACCTCACTCGACACATGACAGCTCATCAGGATCGAGCTGAGGAAGCCGATGATAAACTACACGCGAAATAAGCTACTTCTGTACATAATTATTATTAATGAGTCTGTTTTTAGATGTCGTATTATTTGAATTTATGAAACATTTTAATTGCGTAACCCGACACTAATCGCAACATATAGGCTTATATACACATGCACTTTAAGTCCCCGCAAACCTTTCCAAGTTTACAATTCACTGTTTTGGAGGTTCATTTCATCGTTTGGAGGTATCCAGACAGAGTACAGATAGTCAAGAAAGATAATATATAGTTTCTGTTAATATGTTTTTCTAGTGTAAAAATATAATTTTATTTCATACGTGTGAGTTTGAAAATAGTTTCATTAAATTACTTTGATGTCACTATAATTTCATATTTAACGCTTCAATTATAAACATTTTATTTATAGATGTGAAATGAAACTATTTGGCCTCCTTATGTTGCCATTTTACATCCCATACCCCATTACCAGTCATTTAACGACTTTATCTAGCTTGCCCTGTGATAATGTATTGAAGTCTAAGTTATGTTTTTAGCTTTTAGATACTGATTTGTCAGGTAATTTACTATCTATACATATAATAATTACACTGGTTTAAGTATGGCAATCTCGTACCGTCAAGTAAAATAGACACGGTCAGCTGCACATAGGGTAACATTCTATATAGACTGATTTGTTTTGACTAATCGTAAGTACGTCTTTTAGAAACTCGATTTATGTATATAACGAGTTGTGTTATAAGAAAAATTAACGAATTAAAAAAAATCATTAAAATAGTTCCACGACATTACTTTTAGCAATTCTACAATATAATTAAATTCAATCACCTCCTGAACATTCCTATGTAAACTGAATTTTATGTAAAGATAAAGTGAAGTAATTTGGTCATTAGTGAAGGAATAAAAACAGAAAGTATTAATTAAATCTATGTACTTATATTATGTATATTACATTATTAATAATACCTGTCGACTATGCCATTGTGTTTGTGAGGTCATACTTTTGGGTCATTTAAGCCCCAGCTTTACATCACAAGACGAGTACTTGGGCATAAAACGATAACAACTTTGCACTCATTCAAGTCCCAAGTGAACCATTTGCAGAACGTTCCATAGTAGTATATACTTGAGGACTGTGGAGTCTTAACGACTGTCATTCCATTCCCGTGTATTACTTGTAAAAATCTCCAGTCAAAGCATGTGTAAGATTGTACAGATGATGTCATTAGACTCCAACTTTACATTCGGGAAGACATCTATTATTTTTCACTCCCCCGCCCATACTCCGATTCCATATTCCAAGCAGTTGTGCGTGAGAATTTGCGTTTGTATAGACTAATCCAAGTTCAGCTGCGTGTCCTCTACAGTCGGGTAAGAATGACCTCCGGAATGAAGACATTGTCGTTGAATTTGTGGGAATGGGTACTGAGGAGCGGAGTCTAAAAGGAAAGCAGCAGGTCATCACATGAACATAATAGCTACAATGCAATGATAGTTGATCTGATCCTTCTTTATTATTTTTATTGGTATTTTTCGCCAAGAATATCACTTCAGTAATGCTTCCAAAAGCTCAACTAAATATTCACCCAGTTTGACGGCCTTTACCGCAGGGCACCCAAAATACTCCCGAGAGCCCGCTATCTTGGTCATATGGCAATTGCCCGATGCACATGATCTCTTCAGAATTCCTTTTATGGTAGCATTCATATCAAATCACTACTTGTGTAGATCACTATATATCCTTCCACTTCCTCGTGTCGGGTCGGGAGCATCCAAAAGTCCAAACCCGAGCTTATATGCAAAGCCCTTTTGTTGCTCTTCCATAGCTCTGTATATGGAGCTCAGTCCCCAGTGTACAACTTAAAACTTTGACATATAATCATAAAATCTGATCCTCATGGACATTCCTTGTCATTCGTAGACACAGTCAACTGTCGTTTGCCAACTTGGCGATGCACTCCGATAATTCCGGACGATCTTTTTAATGAGTCAGATTGCACGTCCTAAGTGCTCAAAGTGCTTTCCGTTCGTGTCGATGATTGTCTTCCAGCTTTCAATTACTATTTTACTATATCTACTTATGTATAGAACCATACACGTAAGTATATACATAACCTTCCAGTGTATTAAGATATCTTTGTTATACTACAAATACACTTAATAGTTATAATTTCATCACTCTATTGGCTTCATTCTCCTCCGGAACTTAAGTTTCGATCATTTCAGCGTATTGTCAGATTAATTCTAATAAATCCAGTGCATTGCGAATTTTTACACTCCAATTTTCAACACAATGTGAATTTTCAACTTAATTTTTATATGCATTTTATAAGCTGAATTTTTCAACACATTTGAATTTTAATTAATTTGTCTACGTACTTGTAATCTAAATTTCAATGTTGTATGTATATACGTGAAAGTCAATTTAAGCTTACTGACGATGGCCAATTTAGTAAATTTGAGGGATAAATAAAGGAAAAAAGTCAAGTTAGGTTTACTCGAGTAATTATTCGTTAATGCGATGGTTGGTTAAAGTAGCTTCGTTGGGGTTAATGAGTAGCCAGCACATAATCCGGAAGAGTAACTAATTAGTGTACACAATTATCATCCGGGTGATATTAAATATGTAATTAAATTACAGCCTGTTACAACTTCCAGAACGGCTGGTATGTAGTTTCTTCTTGCTGAGTGAAAAGGATATGGAGAGAAGCATATTATGAGTAGACAAGGGAGTGTCGGGATAAGGGAAGGAACTTGAAGATATAACTTTCAAGATTGTGCCAGAGACTGACATAGCCGTGATGGTATGTATATAATACAGTATAAAAGGAAATGCTGGTTCGTACTGAAGAGGTCAAAGAAGAAATCTTGGATTCGCTCTCCCGGACTGTTTTGCATATCTAAACCGTTTCCTTTTATCTCAGTTCTCGACTCCTTTCTCTTTCTCTAAGACCTAATAAACTATGGCCTTTGGTTTCCTGAATTAATTTTATTGCGGAAAATTTATTGCCTCTTTTGCTCTCTCTCTCTCTCTCTTTCTGTCTCCATTACAGTTAGCTGGGTCCCATCCACGATTAAAGTCAAGTAAGTCTTTATTTTGTGGATCTGTTGGTTCTGCTAAAGAGGAAGATGAAGGCGGAAGGCAAAGGGAAGTGAAGGAGCTTGTAAAATCTTAGCCGCAGCTTCTTCCTTTTATTCTTGTCTGCAAACATCACCATTTCCAAGTCTCAACAGACTAATTTTGTTCACAATTGCAAAATTGTAACGGGAAAAATATTACTCAAACAATATAATACAATCTGATTCATCAAGGAGGGCTACGGTGGTGGGCACTATAACTCGACTTCCTCTCCCACAAGTCCTCCTAATATGCTGAGCATGGTGTGCGGCGTGCAGGGACCCAACTTCTAATATGCATCATGTTCCTCTGTCACATTAGATTCTCCACATAAAATATTCTTTTTAAATTATTGTCCCTACTCCTCCATATTTGCACTTTCTCGACCTTAATTCTCCCCATCTTTTGTCTCCCTCAAGACGGTTTTTCTTGTATTTCTCAAGGCTCCCCGAATATTTTCCGAATTAATTTCCCAGACTCCCCGCGTAACTCTTGTCCGCCGGAATATCTTAGCACAATTTTCTTGACTTAACACGCTTTTCTGAATTTAATATGCTTTTTAGCATTGTAAAACACAAAACTTAGCTTCATCTAATCGTTACAATTTTCATGATCCTCAGCCTTTTTTCACGCAGCCCAGAACTCTCCAGCATTGTACTTTTCAAGATCTCCAAATACTTTTAAAACCTAAAACAACATTGGGAGAAATACTAAAATTCAATTCATTTTCACTCGACTTGGCTACATCGTGCATGGAAATGTTCCAAGAACTTGGGGCAGCATAGTTTCAATACCCCTTCAAGTATATAACAGGCGCATACGTCTGGAGATTCGTTATCATTTGCCAGTATGGAAATAAGTTTGGGAGCGTTATTTGTAATATCGTGGGTTGGATTATCGAATTATATTTTTAAAATGCACCCCCCTCAAAGTTTTGTGCGGTTTAAAAAACAAGATTTAAAGCCATGATGGATGCTGAATCCACCAGCTCTTTTATCTTCCAGGTGGAGTAAATAAATGTGGAATTTCTGAACGTTGATGTCAAAAGTTAGGATCTGCTTTTGGGGGAGTCGGAGACATCAATTTGGATTGCAATGGAGTTAAAGGGACTGGGGTAGTTGGGGCAGATTGTCGTCAAAGTGAAAGAGATAAAGACGTTAATTTAATGAAGGAGCTGTTCTATATAATAGTGGAGCAATGGGAAGATGGGAACTTACATATTAAGAATAAACATATAATATTATATGTGTAAGTATGTATTAGACATGTGCAAGTATTCTCCGAATGTTTGAATATTACTGCTGCGGTGAAATATATATGCACGCTCCGACGGAGCCCTATGTGACCAAACCAAATGTTGACGAAGCTTGGCTGTGTGCAATGGTTGAACTTTCTCCGGCACTAACTTGGTAATTGTAATACTTCTCTTCTGCTTGGCATCATGCATATGTAAGGAGTATGATGGGCGGCAGATTTAGTTTTGTACTATGAAGAAGGAGCGGGAGATGAAGAAGAAGAAGAGGAAAAAGTGGCCTGTGTGTGTGTGTCTGTAAATGGGGAAGCATACGGGAAGAGACTGAGGCCGGAGTGACAATAATATTGCGTAATGGCTCCGTAAGCTGGAACAAGGCTTGGAGTTGTGTGATTGTGTGAGTTGAGTCAGGGGCCTGGAATGATATAGGAGGATGGAGGAGAAACGTCTGCACTTTTAGTCACTTGGGTAGAAATTTGAGTCGCATTAGTCGGTAGGAGCCAGAGTCACAATTTATCCTTAACGTGACAGTTAGCAAGTTGAGCGGTACAAAAAGTTTGAGGACGATAAGCAATCTCAATTTCAAAATATGACTTTTTCCCTGAGTGAGGAACAGATTTCACCCGTAATGTGGAGCCTCTTCACATGATTACATCTCGATGTATATATTTATGGTTTGAGGAGACACATGCAGACGGAGGAGCGTCTGTCTCCATTATGACTTTGTGAGGACGTATGTTCCTCCAGTATACACGAGGCTCTCCGTAGGATATATTTACATCCCCCATGTATTTTTCCCAGCCACCATGTAATATGCAGGGCTGAGCCTGACTTGTAGGGAAGAAAAAGAATGGGTCTCCGATGTTTTCTATGAGCAGGAGTGGCTAATAAAATATACTGGGTGTCATTTATTGTAAACAGCAACAATACTATAGGCCGTCCCCATATATGTACATGCACAGTCGCATCGGAGTACACATCAAAACAAATAACATATTTTGCAAGTACTTTTATCTCCGCGTCCCCATCATTTCCACTATCCACCACCAACTCTCCAACTTACTTTCCTAGCTACCAATACTCTTTTTTACACTCTGGTCATATCCATCATCGGGAATATGCACTTTTCCCCAAACTACGCTCCTCAACTGAGGCATAAAACACTAAAGTATCGGAGCAGGACGGCTGAAATCCTTCTTGCACTATCCTCAACTTTCCGGCCGATTGTTATTACAAGCGTGTTATAAGCTCTTACACACTGCATACTAACCTAAGTTAGTGCATGATGCATTGCTATAGTAGCATATATAGCAAGACAATCTTGATACAGTGTGTCAGGACAATATTGCTATAGCATGTACCATGATCATGTATATAGATATAGTGAGGCAATATAAAACATTGCATGATAATACCGCCATAGCTACTTATATAAACGATGAAACTGCCGTATCGAGAGCATCCTTGAGCGGACATAATATGGAAGTGGAGATGGTCGTCCTTATTAGTAAAGAAAGCAGTTAAAAGACAAATGCGTCCCCTGATATAGAAAACACTTGTGCGGAGGTTTATTGCTGAAACATAGAGTTTGATAGTAGAAGTAGTTGGATGGCAGAGGGAAATAGATACAGGAAATATAGTACAAATCTTACAACTTTGTTCCGAAGGGGAGCATATTAGAAGAAATGGCATTTAGCCCTCCACTCTCCTCTACTGACGACTGACGAGACGCCCTGCAAGGGAAATAAGTCAACGTCGGCAAATCTGCTTCCACTCCTGCATCTGATAAGAATTCTCTCTTTCTCTCTCTCTCTATTTCTTTCTTCTCTTGGTCTCTCTCCTGGTCCACACATCTGTAGCCGTAACTGCAGTATAAGTGCCTAAAGTATTTACTGATACTGTATATAGTAGAGCCCAGCCTGGCTATCTTACTATGTATAAGGTATGCCACAAGTATGTGGGGTAAAGTTAAGCTACATACAGGGGAAGCTGATGTGGCGGCGGCGGACCACAGACAATAATAACGCAAGTCAAGTCTGACAATGATTGTCGAGTCCTGTCCTCTCCTCTTCACTTAAGTTCTTTCTTTTGCGAGTCTTATGTGATATTCTTGGGAGTTTGGTGAAACATTCTCCGTATCTTTTGTGAGTTCGATATGCTTATGTGATAGCCTTATATGCATTACAGGAGCCTAAATTGTTCTCGGAAGCCTTATGTGTTATATAATGTTCGGGACCTAAAAGCTGGAGTCCTTTATATTCCGTGTTTTATATTCCAGTGATAGTTTTGTTATAGATTCTTGCAAGTGAGTAGGTTATGCAACCTAGGAAAAACGAAGTTAAGTGTGCTGTGAGAGGAGAAAAAGGGAAAAAAAGTAGGAAGAAAAGTTGGTCTTGATCAGTCGTTCAGGGAACGTCAGGAAAAAGTATGTAGAGCGTTTTTCTCGCATCGTTTGTCTGTATGTCATAATAGTTACTGCCATTTCTCTCACTTTGCCCAGCTCCTTCTTTTCCTATCTATCATCATCATCATATGCTGGTCGACTGGACGGGATAAATGAAGGCAGGACTGTGCCGTACATAAATCTACATCCCCTCTGCTACCAGCTCTTCTCCTGCTCCTTTCATGAGTTTGTATAAGGTCTTTGTATTGGAACAGATTTCGCGGAAGACGGACGTTAAGTTATCCTACTACGTGCTTTCTCCATGTTATACTACTACCCACTACACCCACGAGGCAAGGCAGTAAAGTGTATAATATAGTTAGCCTCTGAGTACTTAAACCCACACTTCTATAGTAGACTCCATTCGTACATATACACTCTAAGTAAATCTATAATACACTTGTGCTTTATGAGATGTATACAGTTATAAGCACTTAGAGTAGCTATGGAGAGTTCTATTAGATACTATACTCTCCCCTCCGTGAGGATGATTCAGATACTGTTGGATAGAGTGAAGACGTTAGTAGCTTCGTGGCTTAAATAGGTTCCTCCTCAAGTACATTTCTCGGCATTTTATTTGTACGGCGTTTAGGGACGCCTGGACTATACATAGAGAGTATTGGCCGGGATTTATTACACGGTCGAACACAAACCACAAGTCTTTGGTAATAGGATGGAATCACATCATGATCACCAGATTTGGCACTCGGCTCTCTTTTCCGCTCCACTCGCTCAGCAAACATGAATGACTCAAGTTGACGTGAGTGACCATCGAGCTGTCAACATTTTCTTTGTTCTCTTCTAATATGACTTTATTAATGTCACGGAAGGACTTGGCTCCCCGCACAATGCTCGCTTCAACTCCGTCTTTCCGGACGGGTGCTGACCTGCTCTGGGTTGCTTTTCAAACTTTTATTCGCTATTGAACTTCTTTTTTAATAATTTCTAGCTAATTTTAGCGTCCTCCTTAGCTTTGGTAACTGCAAGTTTTAGTTGAAAATAATGATTTCCTAGAATATTATTTAAAATTAAATATTTGCTACAAATCTTTTTAACCTTATAGGTGTTCTGGTATTACTATTGTCGACTTTTAAAGTGCTGTTAAAATATTTATTAATTAAAATATTTAAATTTTTTCAACGTACTTTTTGAATATTTACAGCGTTTTGCAGTGAATTTCTAAACCCAAAAATAAAAAGTCTATTTTTCGGGGACGTGAAGATACAAAGTTTCGGTAGGTCGATGACGAATGTTTCTGGTTAATGGCGCCAAACGAAGGAGAGCAGGAGGAGTACAAGGAAAGATACTCCACATAAAGATTTCTTGGAAAGAAATAATTTCGGAGGGATCAGAGATCACAAGAGAACATACCAAACCACTGGAGAGAGGTGTGGGAAAAACAAGGAAAAATAATGCTGTGGATCAGGAGTTTATGGAGAAGGCGTCTATACTGAAATGTTACACTGTACCCACTAAGATCGAGTTCATCTTGCAAAATAAATAAAATTCGGGGTTGTCGTAATAGGGCATTTCTACTAACAGAACATTGCTGACTGTTGTTGGGATTGTGGAAGGGAACAAGGCGACTGACTTGAAGAAGTTGTGAAAATTGAGGATGGCAGCTGGGACGGTGAGATATCAACATGAAGCAATCAATCTCACTACGTCCCTGGAGTACTCTCCTCTCTTCCAATTAATCTACTTGTCACTCAGTCATCGATCAAAAAGTCACCATAGGACCCAGTCGAGCACTGTCGCTCTGACTCTTGTTATTACACCCAAAACCTTCTTATTACTTCCCGGAAAGGTTCTTATTGTTACTACCACCAGGACAAGATCTTCTTATTACCACCACCACCGGCAGAAAACGCTCTTCTTATTATCACCGGGAAAACCCCGATCCCCGAGTTAATCCGACCTTGTTATACTTCTATACCTTCTTTGTCCCTCAGGCTCCTTATCTTCTCACTGTGAATACACACACCTTATAGAAGGTTTTCAAAAAATTATCGCGACCAAACAATTTATTATCTTGAATATGCATTATTTAATTTTATAATCCATATTTTAGGTATAAAAATAGGTTTAGGTTCAATCAAGATCTAAAACATTAACATATTTAAAATTAAAATGTTGCACGTGCATTCTTCGTAATTCTCTACTAATTACTAACTACTAATCCTAATTAAACTAGCAAACTAACAATGTAAAGTATCTTCAAAAAGTAACTGCAGGACTTCCTGCCACAATGTGGGATACTCAAAACCCAACCGAACCAACAAAAGGAGTAACTCACTCTACTCCCAATGTAATGGTTGCATGTCAATTGTGACTATCCATACCCTGCACTGGCATTGGTAGCTGCCCATATTTGAAAAAGAAGAATGGTGAACGCGTAGCAATAGACAAATGATGAATATTAAGCAAGTTAGGGAAATGCAGATTTGATATTTGTATCCGTCTGTGTGTCGGCAGTTGAGTGAGTGTGGGAGAGTGGAGAAATGCAATGGATGTGAAGAGTACCTATCTGTATAACAAAATAGAAGGATGATGTGATGATGGAAAGAAACATAAAGAGATTGGTTCGTCTGTTGAATTATGTTGAGGCAGAGAAAGCTCCATACATACACACAGTGCTTGTACTTATTCACCCGTAGTGGGGGCTCCGCAAGAGGAAAAGCTACATTGCATATAGTAGGAAGAGGAACTTGTGGGGCTAGATGGCCCGGTCCGAGTAGCTCCATCCTTCTCCCATCCTTCTTCACATGATGCATGCATTGTCCTCATTGAGTGAAGAGCATTTCACAGCTTCTCTAAAAGCCATTTCAATACATTAGTTAGATGAGATGAAAATAAAATAAAGTGTGGCGATGAGATTGATGTTTCGAGAAATTGTTCCGAATTGAATATGATGAATGGGGCCGGGAAGGACAACTTGTTTCTCCGAGACAAGACTTGTCGACTCCATGAGAACCGACCGATTCTGATTAATATGTATCATCGCACCATCCATCTACTCATTCATCAAAATTATCTTTTTTCCATACTTCTCCCACTACATATTGCAGTTCCCCGGATTCCGTCAGCATCACAAACAGCGCCATATAAACTACGATAATTAAATTCCTATGAACACATTGACTCTGAAATTGAGGAATAGCAATAAGATTTTAAACGAGAATCAACACTGACAATTTCCTCGAAGGCCCTGGATGATCTTGCCATCTCTGTAATTTTATACAGAGTAACAATATGTTATAACAAACAAAATCCCTCCTGAAACAATTGTAAGATTTTTTAAATAATTATTCAATTGTATTCAGAATTATATTACTCCTCGTTGCATCCTTTCGTATTAAAAACCAAGAGACTGCTTTTGTAGGTTTTATAAAAAAAAATTAAAAAAGTATTAATATAATCATCTAAAGAATAACTTAAAATAAAAATGTGAATGCAAATTCCAATTTAAAATGTTCCAACTGAGTATTCTTAAAAATTGTTGCAAGTAATCGGTGCAAGGACGGCAAAGAGCACGCAGAGCGAATAATCTACAGGCTTGACACACATGTGTGCCTCCGATTATTTAACACTTGGTCTCTGGCCAAGGGAAAGGAAAAACGTCAGAGTGTGAGTAAGCAGAGAAAGCGATTTCACACACTTCAATCGAGGAATTCATCATTTCCAGTCCTCTGCTCCCATGCTATATGCTATTCTCTAGCAACTTATGGCAGACTCCTTCGTGGAACAGAACAACTTCGATGTTACTCAGCCCAATGCTCATTTCATTTCCACTCGGGTTTCTTCCAACAAGATTCTTATTGTGATCTGTAAAGTAATAGATGATACAGCCGTACTCACTGTAGTTTCCTCCTTGGATGTATCAACGTCGATTCTTCTTTCAGCAAATAAATCACATTTTCGTCAGCTCTTGTTATGCTTTTTGTTTGCATCAATCTAATCTTGCCCTGCATAGAACACCACCCTCCAGGAATTACTCAAATCTTGCATCTGAAATCTAAAATAATTTTTATATTAGCCGTTGATGCCTTCAAAAAGCGAGGAATCCAATCGATCCAATTGGCAAGAAAATATTTTATCGAATAAAATCGGACAAATTCAACAAAGCCCAGTCATCCACAAAATTCTTCCTCATTCGAAACGAGACACATGAGGAACCCTCTGCATATTGCTTAAATTAAGGAAAGAGCAGTGGTACCATGGTCGAAGGCAGTTAAAAAGTATTAAAAAATGAGGAATTCAAGTCATAAAAGCGAGGTTGAGGAGTGGGATAAAAGCAAAAAAGAGTTAATAGAAAGACTTGCAATAGTTGAAGAATTTGTGTGTAAAAAGTTATAAAACATGAGCCGCCAGTGGTTAAAAGTAATCATCATACAAGATGAAGAGAGCGAGAGAGAGAGGATGAGATCCGCCGAGCGACAGTAAACTGTGAAGACGGACAATAACTTTAAATGCCTGAATGTGGTTTTTCGGGGAAGTTGTATAAGAGCCGCGAGGGTGTTGGAACTTTGACGAATGACTCTCAGACACATTCCTCAAGTTGTGTTTTAATCCGGAGAAAATGGGAAAGGAATTAATAGGGCACTAAAGGGACTTTCCCCCGCTCCTTATGCCTGTCCTCTTGTCACATTTCACACTTAACTACGTTCTTGGTACAAAAACCATTACTCTTCAACCAACTTCATATCTTTATCTTCCCAGCCTGTCGGTCTCCGATTCTACAGCATTTTCCTCTCCTCTGAACAATCTGAACGACATAAAATTACACTGTACTTTCGGTTACTCGAACCATATACTTTCATATGTAATTCCTTACGTTCCTGACTGAACAATACCAAAAACCAAATAATATGTAACTGTACATTCCTAATTTAGTATTATACATACGTACAACGCTGAACTTATGGAAATTGCGTACGTCCAAGGATTTAATGTCTGATGTAGTAAACAAGCTTCGCACAAAATAAAACTGTTTTACAGAGATATAAGAATTTGTAACTTTCAAGACATGATCATTCTTAAACTGAGACAGACTTAACCAATGGGATGTCACAAGTCACAATCCCAGACCGTATCACATTCTTTATTATTTGTTCCAACCGCAAGTGCTTCGAAGTGAGTTCAGTACTCGTGGGGTAAATATTAGATTTGAATTGTAAATAAAACATCGAAATACCGATCATTGGCAATTAATTAAAAGTGTTAAACAACAAATCAATTATTACAGATTAATTAAAAATGTTAAGTTAAAAGAATGCCGCAAATGTTAATTAAAAATGTTAAACAAGAAATCGATCATTACAAATCAACTAAAAGTTAAACAACAAATCGATCATCACAAATCAACTAAAAATGTTAAACCACAAACCGATCATTAGAAATCAACTAAAAATGTTAACAACTCGATTATTATACTTAAATTTAACAATAAATCGATCATTGCAAATTAACTAAAAAGGTTAAAAAACTGGACCATTGCAAATTAATTAAAAATGAACTTGATTAATATGAAAATAATAGTAGAAGCTTTTACAAAGTCAGTATTACGCGAAAAATTATTGAAAGCAAATTTCTTGATTCGATCATTCGGTAAAACAAGGTTCCTGATCCTGATCCTTTTAAAACCTAAACAAAATAAAAACGTAAATTAATTTTCAGATCACTTTATTGAAACAGAACTAAAATAACCCAATTTGTACATTACAAGCATAATAACTTATAGTTAATTGCATTAATATTTAGACCTAAAACCGTAGATTTTTGAGCAGCGAAGTTAACATGGGAACTCCTTAGGAATTGGGAAGTTAAAAGAACAGCCTTGTTCTTTTCGGAGAAGTAATACTAATTTTGGCATGTGATATGTAACTATCCGAATATTACCCGTCGTCTGTAGAATTTCCAGTATATAACACACATGGGGAGGAGCAGTACCATACTATAGAAATAAAATTATGACTTGTGGCTCGACTGACGATTCAAGAGAGAGAGAGAGAAGAAAGAGAGGGATGATACTTTATATCAAAATCGTAAAATTTTATGATCTCAACTTTTACTGCATTACATTTTACATTACCCGGTGCATTCCTTCCCTTTGCTGATAGAAGAGTCACCGAACATGGAAAATACTCCGCCAGGATCTTCCTCCTATACTTGCTCATCTCCAACAAACTTTGTTCTTCTTACCTAAAACTAAAAAATCCAAAAAAAAATACTATAAGAAAGCGGCTTCGCTCTTCACTTGACGATACTTCACAACTTACCCAACCCGCACGTGATAGTACTCCGCATCTTCCATCCCGTAATATTGTAATGCCCGAGTGTATAAAGACGAGTACAAATGCCCAATCCAAATTTATCCTCCAGGCTCTAAATACATACATACAAAGTATTTGAGGATTATTCAGATTTTTAGCTGACAGCCTAATATCCCCCGAAGCTCGACACACCTTGGAGCTATCGGCAGTGAATTATCGTAAAAACAGAGACGACAGCGATTACGAGAAATGACAAGGACGGGAGACTCTATACGACAGAGACGCCTCAACGATGTTCACAAACTTTGAAGCGCTTTCAAGGAAAACATTGAAAAACTGTCATTTTTCTGCCAATCGCGCAGCCAAGCTTGTGAAGCTTGTAACACTTTTGGTATGTATGTAACATATAACGTTAGTACAACGTTTCGTTGAGACTCTCCAATTTAAGCAATCCCCCCCCCCCCGAAAGTAAATTGTGAGCAATGTCTAACAATTTTTAGGAACCCTCGTCAGCTTCAATTGCAATTGCAACTGGAAAAAAATTCAACGACTTCGCACATTGAATTTCATGATGGTGCAAATAGGAATAATTATTCTTTATTAGGCGCTGCTGTCTGTCATTCGTCATTGAATGGCGCATTCTTTGAGCACCGGGATTTCTCACGAGACAAGTTTTATGTTCTGTATCTTCTGGCGTTCTATCAAAGCAAAAATTTACTTTTTTTGTAAAAGTGTAAGTACATCAGAATTTTTGAATGCCATATTATTAGTGGAATATAAATAGGATTTGGTTTTTAAATATTATCATACATGTATAACTGGCTGCGATGACGTTGTTGTTTTGCTATAGATGTTGATGTTGGCTTGATCAAGAAATTGTCGTTGGGCAGCAGAAAACACTGAAGAAATGTGATTGTTCAGTATATAATTGTGCAGTGCGAAACGGAGGAGGATGAAGAAACGGCTTACGTAACCAAAAATAATAGTAAAATTATCATACATAAAATGAGTGAAATATATTTTGTATGAGTTACCGACTGATTACAAGTTATATGTTTTGTTATTATGTTGCTCTGGATTTCCAAAGCAATTTTAGCTCTTATAAAACATCGTCCGGGGTGGGTTGGACTGACAGGGTGGATGGTTGAGGAAGAGCGAGAGTCTGAATGTGGAGAGGAAGAATGGCTGAAGTTAACATCCGGATTGGGAATGGCTGGCTTGGAGAAGTAAAATTCGACTGGGATTTGCATGTAGAAGTGAGGAAACTGTCGAAGTAAGAAGTTATGAGGCGGGAAACAGAGAAGTGACTGTGAAGGGAACTTAAGAGGTATAAAAGATAGAAAAAATAAGAAGAACAAGTTGAGGGTAAAAAAAGACTCCAACTGCGGCGTGCATATCATATGGGAAAACTATGTATTAAGAAGATGTTAGATCCGTGGAATATAAAAGCTGGAAAGGAGGGAAAAAAAATTAGGAGAGCCCGAAAGAAGACATAGAAGGAAACTGTGAACCGGGGAGAATTCATTTTTTTTCTCTGCAATTCCCGTTTCGTTCGTCTTATTGGGTCCTATATAGTAAAGGAGTATAGTTGGCGGGAGCCGGTGAAGCTCACATGAAAAATGTTCAGACCTCGATGATGCGGAAAGGGAAAGATGCAAATTGGGGGTTAGGACCATTTCATCATTTTGATGGATGCTGAAAAGACATATTTATGCAAATATGCTGGGCCCACTACCATATTTACGCCAGAAAATTGTTCCCCAACTTACATCTTTTCATAATGGTCGCACATATTTCATCTCTCGGAACGGTTTCTGCCCCTGAATCCATCGCACCCAATGCAAATCAGACTCTTCCCATGACAAAAAGGACTGTAGGACCAAGGACGTTGTACGTAGGGTAACTCCACATAGACTCGCAAGTCAGGACTGGGTGCTTATTCTGGGATGCTGCAGCAGTAGTACGTAACTTAAGGCCTCATATATACTTACAGCCAACATGACTAGCCCGATTCATGATTCATTGTAAATTGTAACAGAAAATGTATTGTACATAGGCTCTCGCCAAGTTCTTCCCCAGGGGACTACTCAAGCATTACGGAAAGCCGGAATCTGACCATACTTTGAACTTTAAGATCTTCACTGCAAATGAAGCTTGGACTGTGAAGATCCACTTGACCTACTCTTATATGTAGAATGATGTTAAAGAATTCAACCGAATATAAATATTCTCGGACAAATTTCGAGAATTCTTTGGAACCGTTTAAGTATACTTAAAGATGCTTTTGTGGCTGTAAAAGGAATATTAAATAGAAATTCCGTATCACGATATCGTCAACACAATTCTTGACTGACCCCCCGAAGATGTTTTAACTCTCCAGATAAACAACACCGTATTATGCATGCACCGATATCCTTGCCATATGCATCTAACTATACCAAGTCCTCGCCGAATTTTTATGCCAACAAGACAAGTTACGAAGCAACCACCCGCTTCCGCTCACCACCATTCACCCACCCTGCATTAGAATAATTGTAACAAATACCCAAAACTCAACCGCTCCTCCGATGCAACTCTTCCGTCCACACTTTCTTCCTGCAATTCAGAAATCCCACAAACTTATGGCTGAATCGAGACAGTACCACTAACTGTTCTATGGGGGATCTGAGGTAGTCTCTTGAAGCTTCATGAAGATGTAAAAGATATCTACGACATTAAATTCACAGGAAATCGGATTGTCAGATTTCAGTTTTAGTTTGTATCTGTACTCATCAAATATATTGAAACAACATTACAGGGTAGCATTATATTTAAACCTACATCCAGTTTTTTTTTAAATTAAATATAATAAATGATTCACTACAACTGAATTAGGTGTATAAGCCTTTAAATTAAATCAAATTATTGAATAACAGACAACGTTGAAATAAATGCCTTTTAAAGGATTCGAAGTTTGTATCAGCCAATCTTTTGTATTTTAGCTGGAAAACGTTCCGGTGAACATCTTCGGGGCAATCAAACAAATCCCATTTAATTTTCGTAATTCCTCACATGAAGCTTTAAGGTCATAATTTTATTCAATAAGCTTGAACTTAGTAAAGTTTTGTAAGAACCAACCTTTAGGTAATATAGAAATATTCATAAAATTTTAAATAACGTCACTGAATTGCCATATTACTACAGGCAAAGCAACTATAGAGCAATGCAGGAACACGACCAAAAGCTTTCAACAAGACTGGTTAACGAATTAAAAACATTCTAGAATCTTGTCTGCTAAGACTTTAGGAATACAAACGGCTGCATATTGGTCTGAGGGAGGCGGGAGTCGACGGTGAAAGTGTGAATTTCTTGGAATACATTAAAGGAGGATCGGGAGAATTGAAATAATGGTGTATTATGCATGTGGTGGATAAAAGCCCGTGAGTACCTTTTGGTGTTGAAAGTTTCATTCTTTTTTCCATTATAATATTATGCCGCACGTAAGGTTTGCTTCTGAAAAGGAATTTGGGCTTGGGTGGAACGAGGGATGAGACTTGTTGTTGGACTCCCAAGCTACTTCTTCCTATCCCTTGCTCCTTGTTATTCATTCGTGAAATATATATTTTTTGGGCGAAAAAATTACTATTCATTCATTCTGCGAATAAGTATGGAGGAATGGAAAATGTGTGGCAGAAACTCCGAAGGGTTCGTTTTGGTTTGAAAAAACTTAAACTGTTACATTTAGAAGTCAACCGTAGCTCTTTTTTAGCCGCTTCGTATAAACTCATTTAATTTATTGCTCTCATTCCACTTATTCCTTCTTTTTCTCACCAAAAATATTCAGTCTTTGAGGTTCCCGGCTTTTCCGTGTTCACTGGAAACAACACTGGAAATGTCTACTAACTTATGAGGGCTGTCCACATATCAATTTTCATCTTAGACTTTCGAGAAAATAAAAAACAAAGTTTTATTTAATGCAAATATTTTTTAATCAAAATCATATTCCTAAAGTAAGGCTATGGTTAATTGATAGTCTGAAATGTTTATCATACTATTTTAAACATTTAATTTGAATAGCCCTTGGGTTCTATTTGGTGTGAAGTAGTTTGTAATATACATTAGAAGCCCAGGGAATTCTCTCTCCTTACTTACTCTTTGTTGTAGTCTCGAAGGTACAACCTGAACGTTTGTTCCTGTAATAATTCACCCCTCGCTTTCGAACTTCGGGGTTGATTCAGATATTTCGGAGATTATAGCAGGCTTATATAATATAAGCTTGCGGGTTTTTCGTAAATTTTTATCTAACATTTTTTGAAAATCACTTATTAATTAATCCATGTCTAACACGGAGTTGTGGGGAAAAAGCGAATCTTATTAATGTTTACTTCACTTGGTTTTGAGCACATAAAAATTATTAGAAGGATATGACATTTTCTGATTGAGAGGATTATAAGCATTACGTTGATGTGAGCTACGGTATGTTTGAATGAATCCCCAGCAAAATGCACGTGTCTCGAAGTATTTCGTTAACTTTTGGTTCGGTATCTGGAATTACGGTAAAAGTATGTAGAAGTTTTGCGGAGTGGAAAAATATCTTATTATTGTGCGTAGGAAGATACTATGGAGTTCGACAAGGGAAAGTGTAAAAAGCTCAAGTATAAGGGAAAGAATCGGATTGGAATTTAAATTTGTATTATTGACGTAGATATTTCTCCAGTTTTTCCTTCCTCCTGCCTGTCATAAACTATACGGAGTTGTTTCTGGGACTGTATGCAGCAACATTTCGGAGCAATATAAGACTAGGAGGACTTGGACGGGCGATAAGGAGGACGTTCGCATATGAAAGAATGATAATATAGAAGGCATAAAATATTTTATAACCTTCCTTCTTCGACTTCTTTGCTGGTTGGATCCCGTTGAAAAAAGTAGGAGCCGTATGCAAAAGCCTCTTATCCCAAATAGTCATATTGAACTGTTCACTCCGCTCATTCCCAAGCTCTTCCTCTAATTCTTGTCTGTCTCAGTGTACTTTATACGGACAAGTCCGTATGCACTCAGACATTGAAAAAATACCAGAATCTGGCCAAGTATTTTACTATTTTCTGGGATGTTTCATTTATACGGGTAAGTCTAATAGTATTCGTATGATACACACAGAAAAAATTTCTATTCTATAAACATATGTACCTATGTATAGATAGTATGTATAGATAGTATAGTATATATAGATAGTATTGTATGTATAGATAGTATAGTATATACAGATAGTAGTATATATAGATAGTATAGTAGATACATATAGTATAGTATGTATATAGATAGTATATAGTATATATATTTTTTTAATATATTTTATAAATGCAAGTTATATGTTGAAGTTTCATACTTAAATATAAGCTTCATACGGTCGCATGCAAAAGATACTTTTTGCTATTTGCTCCTTCTTGCACATTGTCTTGCTGTCAGAACAGATCAACCTATAGCCTTTATTATCCTCTTGGAAGCGCCGTTCAGTTAAAAAGTTCATTGGGGGACAGGAACATTTAAGACGACTCCTATCAATTGTGGTTAGGGTATACAGATATTATTAATACTGATTTAGAAAATTAGCTACGAACGAAGCTGCGGAAGAATTCAATTTTGGTGGTCTAATGTAATTTCCTTCCGAGATACTTGAACGCTTCCTAAGTCTGAGTGATCATGCAAGGGTTCACATAAAGGGCTAGTGAACATAGCATATCGTGGTGGGGAATTAATAAAAGGTTTTGCTCCATGTATGTAAATGCTTATACTTAAATAAAGGACTGCATTATATGTACTAATACTATGAACTATACATGTATAAAAACTATATAGAGGTATATTGTCTTTACATCATCTCTTTTTAGGATTGTCGTGCATGTGCAAATGAAAGATATTCATGATGTGCATACGCGTGAACTTTAGTATATGAAGTACTATGTATGTATCTATCTACATGTGACTGTATAATATAAAGTATATTCATGATATACGTGTGAATGTTTTAGTCGGAAGTATTTGCAGGGGAACAGTAGTCACAGTGTGGAAATATAAGAGTTTGTGGCACGATCATCATATCATAAAAATTGGTCTCGCATCCATGAAATCAAATCCGATTATTTTCATTCATCAAGTCTTTTTCTCACTTGGCTCGTATAACCTCATCTGGATGCAATCCTCAATCCACAATTGAATCACGCTGTCTTCTGTCGAACACAACTGCCCTGCGTCATAGACTTTCTTACAACGTTATAGTCTTACCCGCAAGCTATACCAAACTCCGCTTTGGTCTCCCAAGTACTCAATCCTCTTCTCTTTTTCTTTGTTCCATTCGGAACTTAAGCTTTCATGCCCTTTACGAACTGCTCCAGGTTGATTCAGGTATAACGGCAAGCTTTGATCATCCTGAAGTGGGGTCACTTATTCCGGAAACGGTCAAAATCATATCTCCGGCAACATAGTTTACCCAAGATACGAAACAGTAATGATCCGAAGATGAGGAATAGTAATGGTGAAGAAGCTAAAATGTGATACTCCGAAGATGAGAAACAGTAATAATACTACGACGACGAGGAACAGTAATACTCCTAAGATGAGAAACAGTAATTCTCCGAAGTTGGGAAACCGTAAGGAAGTGGAATATGAAGAGTGTTTAAGCATAAAGACGCGCAATAAGTAGAAACCACAAGGAAATGCAATAAGTAGTTTGACTAGGAAATTAGAATTTATGCCCACGTAAGATCTTAATGTGTGCAGAGAATGCCTTGCCAAAGTGTCCTTATCTGGGTCTAAATGCAATATTCAGACTGCAAGAGATTGAGCCTTGGGGTCTGTTCTCCGACCCTTTCATTAGCAATTCCAAACTCATCCGGAAATCAACAAGATTGGCATGACCAGGTAGTTAGGAGCAGGATTTTCTTCTAAGTGATTCATAAATATGCATAGCTTATTGCAGCCCGGGCGAGGAGCAGGAGGTTAGGAATGTCTCCGACTTATTATCTGTATTACCGAACCGAATTATGGAGTCCTGTAGTATTATATACTATAGTACATCTGGAATCTGGAGATGAGAGCAGGAGATAGGATTGTCTTCCCAAAAGAACCATCATGGAGTGAAAACAAACGTGAAGAGATTACATGTTGCCAAGACCGTGGTGAATAAGACGCTGAAAACTCTATTGTATAGTTCCACCATCGCAGGGTTTGGAAGACAATTACTGTCTGGGCATAAATGGGTGTAAAGATAGTGGCCGACTGCTAACTTTATGAATGTCAAGGTAGACGATTTAATTATTGCGAAGATAGCGGCCATTTTAAATTTTATTTAATCCCCAGAATTAACAAAGTGATTGAACTATGCGCAAGCTTCGCAACTATAGCTTTTCTAATAAATGACGACAGTCCAAATCCAAAAGTCAGATCTGAAAGGGGAGCATGTAATCCCACAGCTTCTTTTATAATTTCCAGAAACAAATAATTGCTGACATACCAAATAACTTGGTGACAAGTATAAGGCTCTTACTTTTGATTTTAATTAGTTAATTACAAATGGTATTCTAATTGCAAAGTAATAAGTGTGCTATGAACGTTTATTTATTATGTATTGTCCATTTTCAATTGGTTTATACGTGGATCACAAATAACAAGCTTTATTAATTGTATTTTTACGAAGCTAACAGATATTATTTATTATTTTCCAACTTCATTTCTATTTATAACCTACGTCATGTGGGTTGTGGTACATCGTTTGTAGTAACACTAGTTAATCGTAGTATACCCTCTATTCTTATACTTTTCAAAACAAGTAATTACTATAATTGTTTTAAAAATAGATTTCATGCGTGGTGAACTGTTAACCCTATTCGACCCATCAGTCGTTACAGACATTTGTTATGGCACCAGTTTTATAGTTACGTCGACCATCGACTATAATACATTGGGAATAGGGCAATATTGTTAAATGACGGAATATGACAATTTTATTTACGGCGTGAATATGACAATTTAAACCTCCTATATATAGATATTTCAATGGCGCCATTATGAAGTACCATCCTCACCTATATTCGCACTAAAATCTCTGTAACGCTTTTAAAATTTTGCGCCATATAAATTACAACATAACAACCAATCAGTGTTTTCCCGTGCAAAGCACGGGCTTAAAGCTAGTTTCATACATATGCCTGAGCGCTCGTCGCTTTAGTGTCTTTACAGGGAAGATGCTCTTATAGAGGGTGCCTTTATAGGGCGGGATCTTATAGAGGGTCTTCACTGCATGATATAATACTTATATAAAAGTTGAGTTTAATGTGAGGTGTTGAGGAGCGGAAGGATGGACGCAACAAAAGTTGGCCACAGGCTCTTTACATAAATTGACAATCTTTGTGCAATCATCCGCTTTGGAGAAGAATTCTCGACGAAGACTCAAGAGCTGGTCCTTAGAGTAAAAAGTGTTGGTGATGACACCGATGTCTTTCCCCCTACACGCTGACCATTTTATTCAATTTACTCATCCGCTTTGAAGAATCTCACATCCCATATATTTTCTATTTCACTCTCTCTCCCGTAATTCTCCAAGCGGATCTATTTTATAGACAGACGAGGACTACAAAAAGTCTAAAATCAGTGTCTTGATGAAAAATGCACCAAGGTATCATGATGGACTAAATTGACAGTCTCATTATATTACCGGAGCATATATACATATAATTTCATTATCACATCTGGTGTAGTATGTGTGTATATACATAGATGCTAAATAATGAATATACTTTTACTATACACGTTTATATACAAATTGGTATATGTACTTTCACGTTTTATACATCGACGGAAGTATAAAATTGTATATATATTCTATTTTGTTTGATTTTCGGTGTAAAATTTGTGTTCAGTAAAGAAATTCATAAAAGCAAAGTATACACTGTATAAGTATTATTAATCTAATGTCTTCCAAGCACACAATGAAGTATTATTTTCTTTCCATTCAGGTTTTCTTGATTTTGGGAATAATATAAGTATATTATCGTAACACCATGGCAGACATATGAATTAATGCATATCTACGTGGAGATTGTGAAATGAAGAAACCCGACTGGAAATAAGGAAACCGACTGTGAACCGTTGTCAAGTGTGGTTGGGTAGTTGGGTTGAGATATGTACGGAAAGGAAATCAAGGACTGTGAGAAGGATAAATTTACTACCAGCAGAATGCTAGGAATCGAAAATCTTAGAAATAGTCTGTTCAAAGGATCACGTTTTGTAATAATTTATGGAAGAAGACCAAAAACCTAATCTACTCTTAGAATTCTACTCGTTCCTGCTGTAATAACTGGGTCTCCTCCCCGCAAAAAGATCTCTCTACGTATTCTCCATAGCAGATCTCATTAGGAAGTGAATTTAATGACTTCCATCACAGCCACTTTCTCTTCCTCTGCTTCTCCTCATCTTCATCACTGCTATTGTTTCAAGTCAGTTTATCAGATGCTTTCGCACCCTCAAACCTCCCTGTCAGGTTAAACAAAGCATAAAGAGATAGACAAATATAATATGCACGTGGCCCCATAGATTTATTATGTAGAACCAGACAGTTCTCAACTTCTTTGTTACACTCGATCTACGACGGGGGCTGTTCATCCTCAACGGTTCACTTCAACGAACTCACGTCACTACAGTCCTGGAATACTAAAGAAGTATTAAAAATCTATGAAAATTTATTTTATATAGGTCCACTGCTATACAGGCTGTCTGAATGTCCCTTAGATATAGCACTATTCTAACTTGTTCACTCTTTCCAACTTGTGACCGAACAATCATGCATGACGACTTTTAAGGCGAAGCTAAATTCATCAGATGAATAAATGAACATAAGTAAGACAACCACGAAGTAGTGTTGGAAATGTCTACTGAATCTTCCGAATTTAAATTCAAGGTTTAGATATCATTTTTGAGGATAATATTTTTTACGTAATATTTTCTCAGTGGCTTAAAAATCACTCCGTGGCATTAAATTCTATGATGAAAATAATGTGCATAAAGAATGGAAATAACGTAAATTTGATTTTGCATTCTCAAAAGATTTAGATACAAAAACAGGAAATCTTCCTTATAGTTTTCGGCTGATGAATCTCCATTCTCCACTTGGAACAACACATAAGTCGATTTTCGAATTGTCAACACTATTAGCATGATTTCACCTTCATTTTCGAAAGGGTTGTTCAGGGAAAATTAAATATGGTCTGCCATTTGAAATTTTGATGGTTTTACTGTAATATCTCAAAAATACATGGAACCTCACTATAAATAAGAGAACGCTATAAATCACCAAAATCTGCCTCTTATATAGAAATTCTCTTATAAAGAGGGCTCGTATGCACATAACCATGTATGACATGCGAGCCTACAGGATCTCTTATAGAGAGAATTCTCTTATATGGAGGCCTCTTATAGCAAGGTTCCACTAATGCTAATCATGCCAGATGAAAATTCCGTGGACATTTCCCCTACCATTCATTCTGTGAAGATCCACTGCTACCGAAATGTTTGATTCAACCCTATCCAGACACTTGATGGTGGTCTTCATCTTCATCGTGCATGTATATATGTATATAACGGGTATATAGGGACAATACACAATAGAAATAAATGTGTTGCCACAATCTATATACGTAATCACAGTAGTTATGTAACATTTGTTCTCGTTCTATTTTCAGGAGAGGACTCATTTAATTAAAAGCGGGTCCCAAGGAGTAGTAATTATTGCAGGAAGACGTGTACCTTTGTTTTGAGTGCTATACTCTTCTGTAAAGCTACCAGATGCCTACTTTTCTAGTAGACTAAAACTAATTTTTGAGCCCTGAGTCTACTGAAAAATTGGTGAGTCTACTATAAGTCTACTATTTTCCCAAAATATCTACTATATAGTCTACTTTTTGGCCCTACAAATCCATTAAATCTACTACTACTGTATGTATTTTCAGAGCAAATTTGAAAATCATGTTTTAACATTTTCGAAACTATTGCAAATTTTGCATATGTAAGGGTTTTATTGTGGCGGCATTTTATTTTAAGTATCTAATTCTAATTAAATACTGTCCTTATCCCTTTATGCTCCAAAATGTTAACGAAATTTGAAGTCTTTTATTTTGACTATCAAAATCTGATAGCCTTAACTCTTTTCTGTTTGTTATAAACAATGCACGCTCCATCGGGCGAATTGGTACACAACTAGTTTGATTTGGGTGACAGCCAAGTTGCATGAACCAGTCTTGCCGCGAATGTTTGAAAGGAGTTGAAAACGCAGACGGACACGCTAGTCGTCTCTCCCATCCGCTTTTCATCTTCTGTTCTTCCTTGTATTATATGGCGGACTTCAAAATTCCGGAACGAAAGTGTGGGAAGCGAAAACGATGGAAGATGTTTATGGAGGACATTCTTCTTCGTTCTGAAATTATTACAAATTCCATCTTTTTTGTCGTCACAAAAAGTAAAACCGGAAGATTTTCCTCGATTTTTTCTTTGCTTAAAGTAAGTTCAGTAAAATTAATACTTTGGTTAGATTTTTTTTAATTTTTTGATTAATAAATTAATAGGAATTAAAACACAATTATAATGTATTCATGTTTAACGAACAATTAAACGTGGAACACAGTTATTTTAATATAAGCCCCTTTTCATACTAGTGATTTCATATAAGCGCCTTTTTGTATTGTGTCAATATCTTGACACATACAAATATATATATATTTGAGATTATTAATTAATCAAATTGAAATATCCCATTCGTGTATGTAATAGCCCTGACGATGTTTTCAGCATGTAATTTAAAGCTATATAGGCAGTAAATTTTGAATTTTCATAATTAACCATGTACTCCATTGATTTCAAACATGTTTTAGACTATATTGCTTTTATTTTGTAGGTATCAAGTGAATCGGGTGCGAAAGCCATTGTGGGATATCAGCTGAGACGAGAAAATAACCGGAAATCTGGTAAACGTAAAAAGAAAACATCTCAAGAGCATCTCCAGTCACTAGAGCCTTCGGACGTATCTGTAGCATATTCGCAGTCAGCACCAGCTACTATCGGGAGTTTGGATATGTCCACTCAAAGCAACATTGGTGTCAACAGTATCTGCCCACAACCTAGTGAAGGTTTAACTACTGATCTCAGATATGGCCTTACGGATGACATCGAGGATTACCCACCAGCTGAAGAAATTTTGGAAATTCTGAATTCTACAACTTCATCCGACTTCTCCAATGAGGACAGCTACGTAATGGATACAGTACCTGCTTATGTAGCAATTTTAGTTCTACCGGTCGAAATTTTTATGCACGAGTATTCATCTGAACGACTACCCTTGGCCTATGGGACGTGGAACTTGAGTCCATTATCAATTATCACCAGCCTGTCAGATGGAGAACTCGAGCAGGCTGAAACATTGTACTGACAATTACACGAATAAACTAATTACAGAGCAGTGAAAGTATAAAGCATGTACATAAGTTCAAACTCAAGCAGTAAGGAAGTAAGTAACACCTTAAATCATATACACATTGACATGTCGACAATGTGACGGAGCCGATAGTCGCAGACTAAAATCCGTCTGTCCGAGACCAGAAACACATATTCTATTATTTCAATAAAACGGGACCACGTATAATAAAGTTACTCAAGTATGTATATATAACTTTTAACAAGCTCGTGGAACAAAGTTTTATTTTCTCCAGTAGCAACCTACTTGCATGTATGCACCTAATCGGTTGTCATTAAATGACGATTATAATACATTTATTATCAAGATTAATTGCCATTGCCAGGTACCGCCGATACATTCTGCTGACCAGCTGCTAAACTTGAGTGCGGTTTCCTTCATCTTGTCTCTCCGTATTATTACCGTCCTGTTCTACCAGCTGTGTACATGTGTACTCGAATTTCCCTAGACGTGCTGACAGTACTCATGAACAAATCAAGCTAATTACAGACCTCCAATCAACTATGTAATGTGTGGAAAACCCTTCGCCACCAATGTCGAAGTAGAAACCGCGAGATCCGTTTTGCAGATAATTCGTTGTCCATACAGACATCCACATCTCTGAAATTAAAAGCCCGCCGGAGTATTTACTCTCATATGGGCAATTGGATCGTCAGAGCTGCCATAAAATATATTTTGTGAGCCTAAAATGTGAGCAACCCTAATATTCAGCTGTCAAAAGGAAAGGAATAATCTGCGTCTGTCAAATATATAATTTCTCGTCTTTATTCAACAGAACAGAACACTATAGATACATATGTCAGTGTTTGGCGATTGTCAAAAAATATTTTATTACACTATTTATTCTTCTCCGAATTAGAATAATGTGTACACTGTCGGCTTTATTATTGTTTCATATTCCTCAAGCACTCCAATCTTTATGACAATCATCGTGATACTCTTATTGAGTTCCGAGCCTGAGAAAGCAGTGTAACAAAGTTTTCACTTGTCAACGGGATCGCATGGCATCTTAATGATAAGCTTTCACGATGTGGTCTGTGTTTAAGTATTTACATGTCAAGTTCATGGAGAACGACTCAATAGTCCTTTACAACTCTTGTCCACACTATCCAGAAAAATGACACGAATTTCCTAATGACATAATAAACGTCGTGCTACCGACGCCACCCTTGTAATAAAAAGTAAAAACATAATCGAAACATAGATACTACTCCAGTTTCCGGCAAAAAAAAAGCTTTTTACATTTTATCATTACCGACATCCCTATACTTACATATGTATACTCATACGTCCACACGAAGCTTTTTGTGAGAATAAATATATCATTTATGCTTTATGTAACGTATTTGAAGCTACTCGAATACTTTGTATTTGTACCGACTGTTCAAATGAATTAACTTCCTCCTGTCCACTCTATGCACGTTCCCCGACATTAACACGTAGGTGTAGCAGCCATTTTAACCAATAAATACGGACATTTAGAACCCAATAGTTACACCTGTGTATGAAACGGCATATGTATTACTTGATAGCATGTCAAGCGGTATATACTTATAGCAGACGATTATACCTAAGTATAGACACTGAAGTGCCCGCAGTGAAAATTAAACTGCAGTATCAATACTATTATTTGTAGTCACTAAGGCATAATACCTATAGAATCCACCCCCATCATGAAACTCTGCGTTTACTCTACCGCATAGTTTTTGGAACGTGCTGCCTCAGAACAGAAGTTGAAAGCTACACGCTGAACGATTATTACAATATAAAAATCCTTTATGTAATGTTTAGGCTGTATGAGAACTACTCATATGTGATGTAATATGTTACGTATACCCACAAATGAATAAATACATACAATAAGTGAGTATATACTTTTATAGATATTCTTATTTACATTTATGCATGGTGATACAAGATGTTAGCTTGATTTAAGATAAATATTAGAAACGTTACAAAGTACCCACTCATCACGGACAGAAGTTGAGAAGGAAAGCATGTCGTTATGTGTAAGGGTTTCTCGGAGAAAACGGAAATGAAACTCTTTTATAGGACTGGATTACTATTATTATTGCAGTCTCTATCGATTCTTTCATGCTCTCTTGGTCCACGTAAATGTTCCGTTAAATACTATTTCCATATTAAACTTTTATCATAGATCAAGTCCATTCACATGACTCTCCACTATATACTCTTGTTAATCGTTTTGCTACAATAACTGCTTCAGATGTAACTTCTCCAAAAAGAATACTAAAAATTATACTTCCTCATGTGATTATATGTAATAAGAGTTACATTACAATTACACTAAAATTATATCTGCAATATCTGTATGGCAATTGTTTCCATCACCCAGCTGATTCTATTTAGGATTTTCTGAGCCCTAAAATTGAATTAGCAGTTTCGTGCACGGAAAAGTGCTGCTCAAAAAATGTAACAGCTTCATCTTATAGAACTATTATAAAAAAGTAACTTTACGTTTTAACAAAAATTATTATTTATTTTGAACATATCAATTTACACACAACTATTATATTTAGTATATAGGTACATACATATACTATTATTGCCAGTGCACAGTTGTGAACGGAGGGGTTTCGTCATGAAAACAATTCACACATGCACAAAAAAAGCTTTAAGACAGGGAATGAAGTTTCGGTTAGACTTATTTAGTAAACAAAAACATGAGGAAAAGATAAAAGAAATTGCATCTGAGTTTTAACCTTCGCTCGTTCATTCCAAATGTTAGGAATACTTTGATAATTGAGCACCTGGTTGTTCATTGCCTTCACTATTCGGATGTTCAGTACTTCTTCGAGGTCGGAAGAGCGGATAGAAAATTAAGCTGCATAATTTAATTAGACATGCTGATTTGTTAGTAAAATTAAGGATTACGTTAATAGTCTTTGATTGCAGCATTGTAGATAGTCTCTAAGAAGTAGAGATTTAAAGAAAGCTCCCATAATAATGTAGATGTATGGACAAGAGTACACAACAATGATTTCCTTCATGGTGCAAAAGATTTTGGAGTGGCATTCCCTGCGTGTAGCGCCATTATAATAACACACTTATGAAACTAATACATTATAACTATATAGCGTGTGACATGTTTAAAACTCTTTAGGGTTGAAGGATGCAAGAAGATCTTTAATGGTAAGAACCATCAATTTTATGAAATGTACCGTATACACATTTCAGAACATACATATGTATACAGCCCGATGTTACTTTGCTATGGACACTGGAAATATCAAGGGAGAGATACATGCCCATGAAATAACATACGGATAACATAACATACATAAGGTAATAACATAGGAAAACTGCATTCTATAAGATACAAATCACAATACACTGGTCTATGGATACAGCTCATTGTAAATTAAATAACAGACTGAAGCTATATACGCATATTAAATAGCATGTTCACTTGTATATTTAAGTAAACGATAGTAATATCAAGGTGTATATACGGTAGACAAGTGAAAAATGTACTACTATTAACTAGGAGTTTATACAGAAAAAGTTTGTATATAGAAAGCGTAAGCAGCCTTGGCTCAATGCCGTTTCCGCGACCAAGCCTCCTCCTACTCAAGCCAAGTACACTGGTAGTTTATTCCCCAGCTCACAAGACAAGAAGATCTGGTCTTGCCTTAAGGCTGAGCAGCGGCAAGCATCATGAAAATCCTTAGCATCCATCCCTCAACATGCACTTGGTCTCTATATACCCTGCTGTCGACAATGGTTACTCATCTGATGTTACTGCATGCCTCTATAGCTCCTCTCCGTAATGTATCTCTATATTTATTTACAAGGTTCATCCTCCCCAGAGCACTACTCTTATGTACAAACTTCTTCAAGCTTCTTTAAGCACAGACGGATTCTTAATCTCAATACAACTGCATCAGCACTTCCATAATATGAATCTTCTATGTATGTATACTACTTACCCATCTTTCTCAGCTCATATACCATCACATACCCAGCTCTACACATATTTATACACACACTTATATCTCCCTCCACAAATACAAATATTATACAGATAACATATCTCCACAAGTATTACACACATACATACACTATCTCATCTCTCGACAACTTCTATAAGAGTATACAAATAAACATACATATAGTATAGATTTCGGTATTCCTTTCTTGCACTTTGCTAGTTCACCATCAGCAAGTTTTTATACTTATAGTTATTAGTAGATAGCTTAGCACTACTATATCATATAGGGGCTTGAGATATACTAAGATGCTGATACTCTGTTAATACTATTACAAGGTAATAATAAGTATATTCGTTTATACTCGCGTGTATAATAATAAGTATACTCGTGTTACGTCTGATGCCAAGTGTATGTATGTATGTGTACTATGTATAAGTACAGATATAAGTATCTACTTCTGTATGCAGAGATACATTACAAGATCTTTAAGTCATGTCAATAGCTACATGTATGAACTATGAAGAGTATGAAGACTTGTATTCCATATAGTGTGTACATGGTGAAGGTGAAGGTATCATAATAGGGTACATATAGTGTATATAATGTGTTATGTATGGGTATGTAAAGGTGCATATAAGTAGCTATGTATAGTGTACTATCTATATAACGTGAAGCCTATATGTAGGTATAGTGTAGGTATCTACATACTCTAATGTATGTTTATGTATGTAGGGTGTACGCTTTCAGGGGTAAACGGAGTTTAAAAGAGAGTATACAAGTACAGTGTACTATAGGAGTTACTATATATATGGAGTATAGTTAAGATAGCTATAGAGCATATAAAAGTTAAAGGCAAACGGGTATCATATAGTGTAAGGTATAGGGCAGCTTTTAATGTGATATTTTTTGGGAATGTATTTTTTCAAGTGGCTATAGTATACGGTCTCTCACTCTCTCAGTGAGACAGGATGGATGCATGGGCCATGGGCTTCGTGAAATGAAAGAGAGGGTCTGAAATAAAATGTTGGGTCCTGCCTCCGTTGTGAGCCTCCATATGTATGCATGCCAGTGTTGAATAAGCCAGAAGTTTTTGGTGAAGCTTTTGAGTATGGAAGCACTGAGCTATGAGAGTAGCTCTGAGATAGGAAACCCTGCACCACCACCACCACCAGCAACTTCTCCAAGTGGTGAGTAACAAGCCACCACCATCATACGGCCAGCTATACGCCGAGCCAGTCAGTCAGACCTTAGAACTTGAATCGTTTGTATCACTCCTTCGTAACTCTTTTCAGTTCGCCCTCCGTACCTTTGTATGTGTTTTGGATGGTATAACACTGGATTTTCGACGAGTTTGCAAGTGTGTGTACTTATGTGAATGTGATACGGAAAGCTGTGGGACAACGACCACAGAAAGATGGAGGGTGTGTAGCTCCGACTCGCTCATGTCATTAAATCACATCTTTTGAATCTAAAACTCAGTTTTCTACATGATCTGTGTTGAAAGATTTTAATTCTATTTCATTGGATAATCCTTGGAAAGATATCCAACGGAATTACTGCGACTTTCGTGTGATTTAAATCCCCTCAAAAAATTATTATTATTGCTGGACTTTAACAAATCAGGTAAAAAAACCATTCTCTTTAATCCTTCATTTTCCCTCCAAATCTCTCTTCGAAATTTGTCTCCATAGTTTTGATAGTTTTCATTTCAATGTCCTATATTTTTTATTCCTCTTGTGAATATTCTCGTCCGAAGGTACACATTTAATTATGTAATAATTACAATTATCACAGCCGTAACCATTTTATCTTACACAACACACGCAGGAATCCAATTAGTTCCTTTTGGAAATTCAAAGACATTCGATGTAATTAACAATCTTGTTTGTTGACTTTTCAATGTTCTTTAAGTCATTTTGGTTTTGCCATTATGTGGGAACATTCAACTTGCAATTTATTTTAATTGAAATGATCAATCAAATGAAATCATGAATTTACACCATTTAGTTAAGTCAATAATTAAAGCCGTTTGTTTGAGCCATTAATTAAAACATTTATTTAAGCCATTGTTGAAAGTACTTTAAGGTTTAAGTCATTGTTTAAAGTATTTATTTAAGTTAGTCGTTAAAGCATTTATTTAAGTCATTAATTAAAAGCATTTAATTTAAAGTAATTCATGACTTGTCGAAAATATATTAAAGATCCAACAATTTGTTCCTGATCTAGAATGCTTTTAAATATTTCGTTGATTGTTTTGAACATTTTGAAAGTTGATTTGAATTTCTTAACTTTGCTTTGAAAGGAACTGTCGAATAAGATGATTATTGGTATAACTTCTATAGTTGGTTTGGTAGTGATTTATTACTCTAATGATCTCATTTGGCATACCTGAAACTTAAAAGAATTTAACTATGATGCGATAACGAGTTACATAATATTATGGTAATTGTTTAGAACAATTTTGTAAAGTTGGCGATCTATCTATACATGACTATATAGGATTCCCAGAATTTTGATCTTGTCCGTCTATAATTATTCTATTATTGATCATTTATTTGTTTTGGTGGGTCATCGCGAAGTGAGGATCTGCGATGATGTCATCTTCAGCGATAATAAGTGTTTGATATTATTTAATGATTAGGGGATGCATAAATGCATTTATTATATAATAAATATTATAAAGAAATAATTGCTGAATTAAATAATAAATTAATATAAGTTCTAATAATTTATTATTTTGGAAGCAGTTTTATACTTTATAATACAAAACATTTTATTTCATCAACAAAAATTAAACTGTGGATTCATTTAAAAATAATAACAATAATAATTATTATTGTTTATGTAGGTATTTATATTATCTTAAATTATTTTCGCCGTAAAACAATATGTATTTTCAAACTATTGTCTACGTAAAATTGTTTTGTCAAAAATAATTTTAACTAACAATAATAAGCCTTTGGAATCATACGTATATGTATGTACATTAATGTTGGGCACAAGCTTGATTTTTAGGTGAAGGTTCAAGTCAAAATCGAAAACATTTTCTAGTGGAATAAAGGACTAAATCTATTTTAACCTTTGCTTTTGTCTCCGTAAAGGCATTCTCAGGTACATATACAGTTTAGAGTTGTGTGAGGTTGAATGTGAGTTCCCTTGCATGTGTTAATATCTATTAACAGTTGGGAAGGAAGGTACAACTATATATATAATGTACATATAAGAAGACATATATAGTAGCATAGTATAGTAGTAGTAGTAAGGAAATACCGAGATTATTTCGTAGATTTTGTTGTTGCTTTGCCTTAAGGAACTTGACTGGTTGTATAGGGAAGACAGGCACTGACATATCCAGGGATAACCTTTAAGCCCTGTTATACCTCCCTTTACTCCATTCCAGGTATGCTGGGGTCTAACTAAAATTTCCACGAGTGTAGTGAACACACCACCGTCTTTGACTATATTTAGGGGTGTGCTTTTAAAAAATGAATAGGGCTTAAAAGGACTTACAGGCCGGAGCTATAAAGTAAAAGGGAATACCTGGAATCTGTTGGGTTGTGTGAGAATCTGAGGATAGGACAAACTCTGGATTTTCTTTTATAGTTTATAAGTTTTTCTGGAAGTCAAGTATCCCGGAGCAATAACATACATGAGATGACTGTCTACCTGAGAGCAAAACCGGCTAGTAATATTTTTTCCCAATGTTTCCAGTCTCCATGCACTCCTATGTATATACTATATTCATAAAAGGTTGGCACTAAAGTTGAAATAGACAGGGGAACCTAAATGCGTGGCATTTTGGTGGATTTTCCTTGTTTCAGTTAGAATCTCCATACACCTTTTACTCGATTCTACTCAAAATCCAGGGTATCAGATTTCCATCAGCTATACTCTCTCACCTGTTTTCCTACCTGCAGCTCTATACACCTCCATAATATTTTTATATGTAAAAAACGTTTTTGTAGTCGAGCAACAGCTTTACTTATTCCACTTCCATATAAAATATATTATAAACATAAATAATAATAATCTCTTTATTCTTAATTTATTTAAAATCTCCATCTCACACTGAAGATCCGTTAGAATAGTTGAAAATACAAGATTTTGATAAGATTTCTAATTGTATTCCCTAATAGTTGTAATGTTGTAATGATAATTAGTAGGTGATGAAAGAATGCATTTTGAATGATTCACATAAGGTGAAACTTATGGTTTGTCTGATTAAAGTGTTCGAGAGAAAATACTTGAGCAGCTGTTTATAAGTTTGTCGTTTACCTTTTATGCACTCAAATGAAAATCGCAAGACTTAATGATCAAACTCCTAAATCTCATTGTCACATAGAAGCGCGTAGACATAAAAGGGTGTAATTTTTCAGTCTTTCGATATGCACAAGTTCAGTTGTGGAAGTACATATAGATAACTAAATAGATATGTACTAACTCATAAAATATTACAAGCAGTATATATAGATATCGATGCTAGTAACAATCAAAGGTCAGATTTGTAATCCCTTGAATTTTTTGTACACACTGTTTTGCATACTGAATTAAACTGGTAGGCGTGTTCTGAATGCACTGCCTGCATGCCTTGATTCCCTTTTCTTGCCATAATAATAAAAGAGAATGTAATACAAAATAAGTCATTGCTTTGACGAAGCTTCCAACCTGTGTAAGCTCTTAATAAAATGTAAATGTTACAGTAAATGGTTCATAAAAAGGATTTTTTACTACTTTACATGGCTCTGGCCCAAGTTGTCTGTTTCGAATCCAAATGCCTAGCAGTGACGCTTCCCAATGATTTATTGGTAACCAGTTATTGCAGATCTTGGTCACGGAGGTAGATATTCTGACTCACTTCGAGTCTATACCTCATTTCTAGAATTTTTCGTGCGGTTTGAGATTTCTCGAAACGATTCAACCCACCTGTACATCATCATCATCAACCTCTCGTGGTTGTTTTGGTTACCTCGGGCAAATCGAGGAATTAAATTAGTTTCCTGTTCACAGTCTCGATGCATCTGTCGAGTTAAAATAACCAAATATTATATAAACCCCAAGATTTTTTGTTGTCCATGGATAAAAACCATGTTAATGCTTCTTTTAATTTCTTCCCGAATTTAAATGTTCTCACAGCATCGTTTAGAGATGTTATTTTGAATATATTAGATTTTATATTGAGTATGAGATCCATCCCGAAGAGCTAGTTCAGTCTTTGTAGTTCCTTTTTCGTAGGAACTTGATATGCAACTCTACATTTCTTGGACGTCTCTCATGAATGATTTATGAAGGTCCTATCGGTCGTACAATTATTGTGTAGATAATATTATTATTGTAGATCCGACTATGACTCTATGCCTTATTAAGTAATCAGGAACAGGTGAATACTGTCTGTCACGGATTATTCATTGCCTATCCTGTAACACCAGCAGCTACTGTATATTTACATTTCTCTATATGACAAAGGTAGTCATAACAAAAGGGCGAACCAGGTGGACTCTTGTTGTTACATACTGAAAGTCGGGATAGCTCAAGCGAAAGTCAATAAATACTGCAGTATTACATGGTAAGATTGTCAGATGTAAATCAGAAATTATTGACTTGTCCGGACAAGTTTAATTGCGACTTGCTCACTTATTGCTAATACGTGATGATCTGTTTTTGCACTTTAGAGCTTGTTGTACATAGAAGATTGTTATGGCACAACCAAGTAAAAAATAACGAAGGGGAAAAGTTTAGAATATATTCACAATATTGGCAGAACTCACGTATAGAGTAAATAGTAAAGGATGGTGATGGCAGTTAGGTAATTGTGGATGGCTTGTTTGCTGTTTGGGGAGGCTTGCCCTAATCATAAGCGGAATTTTAATCTTCAGTTGAATTCGAGGACTAGACGGGTAGATAATTAGATATCTATAATCTAGAGCACTCATTATTATCCTGATATATCCTAATTTCCATTCAAGTCCAGTGTGTATGAGTATGGAGTTTTGTTGGAGTGGATGACGAATGTGGTAAAAGTTGTGGATGAATGTATTTGACTCGGAGCAGAGGTAAGGGTGTGCATATTTCCTACGAACACCCAGGGGTCCCTTGTGGTTGATGACCGTATTTGTAGTTGTTTTTTACCACTCCTGTCCATATTTACAAAAATGTTTCTTCGTTTTTTGAGAAGTTACTTTTTTTTCGTCCCTGCAAGTTAAATATAGAGGATGGATGGCCCGGCCCGTGCTGTGCTGTGCACTACAAAAGAAAATATTTTCACGAATATTAAATCGCTGGAGAATGTATGAGGATATACATATATACGTAATTATGTATATAGGGAATAGATGAAATAAATATGTATATACATAGAATAATTTTGCTCGATAGGAAAAAAAGTAATGTAGTATATTTTCTGATCTGAGCACATGTTTTACCCCAAGCGTGTTAAGTCATTTAATCCAGAAAAGAAGTAAAGACTGAACACGAACAGGTTTTCTTATCCATGAATTTACCATAGTTGCCTTGGCTGTAACAAGTTAAGATACAAAGCGTTTACCATAAAAAGATATAAGGAACATCATATTTTTATTTATCAACTCGTAGATATCCACACGCTCCGTCTGTCACTATACGTCTATACACACCATTTATATAGATGGATACTATTTACATAGATAGAGATATACAGAAGGTATGTGGTGTGTGGATTTGTGTCAGGTTATCTTTACTCAACACTTATTATTATTATATTTTTCAGCTCCACATTTTTCCACATTAGTACTATATAATGTATGTATATATATATATAAAGTATGAGGATGATTCCCATATACTTATATAAGTATACACAGTACTTGTTATGAATTGATGCGCAACGTTTTGAACTAGCAAACTTCTTTTATCAGCTTCAATATTTCAAGTGTTTGCACGACTCGAAGCTTAAACTCGTTTATGAGCGCTTTTATTTCATAAAGCATTTCCAGTGTGTAGTCATTTAGAATTCAGCGTTGATTAGCTTGGTGTTAATATCCTTATCAAACACTTTGTCTTACTCTAATTTCAGTATATAAAGTTTTTCTTATCGTTATAATGCCTTTTTCTCACTGTTGTATAATCCTGCTCTCCACGGAGTTTATGTTTTTAATCTATGCTCTGTAATGTAATGTTCTTTAACCTCACTCCCGTGAGAGTTAGTTGTAGAGCTGACTCTATACTTTGATTAAAAAGGTAGCAATTATAAAAAAGGTAAATTCGTCACTCAGAATTTTCATAAATTCCAAGGGAAGAGGTGGAAACTATGTATAGGAATAAGTGGAAAAGCCTACTATCCGCACCAGCGAGTTGTACTTATATGCAATAGAGTTGGGAGTTTTGCATTTTACAGCTTGTCTGTGTGTATAGGTATAATAAGTATACACACCTTCCATGCTATCTTCTCCTTTCTTTTCTTTTCTTCTGCACTCACAATAATAGCTGCATGCTTATTGCCTCGTTCCTGTGTGTAATAAACGATCTCAAGTTTTATATTATTTGTCTCTATATAGCTCTCTGCTCCTCATCTGCACGCACACTTGATGTTTTTTTAGAAGTTTCTTTAAGTCTGGAGGTAACAATGTAAGTTAGTCAAGCCATGTTATCGCATGTCTGGACCTTGCCTTGTGCAGAAAAAAAACTTGTGACTTTCAGAATCACGTTTACTCGTTTAATTAATTATATTGCCCAGTGAGTGAGTGCGTCCGTATAAAGATTTTTTTCCCACTTCTGGGTCTCCTCCCAAGCCGTGATAATGCTTGGTATTCATGGCATGCCAATCAGGCTAAACGATTTGAATAACAGATATAAATTGAATTTACATAAGTTAGTATAATTTAATAGTTAATAATTCATAGACGAAATTACTAGTCGCTCTTTAGACATTTTTATTCTCTATTTACATCACCTCCACTAGTAGATATACTATATAATACTATACATCTTGCATTTCCACTTTGCTGAGTTCCAGGAATTCCAGTGCAGTCATGAATATTTACGTGAAGATGCAGGGATGAGAATAAGGAGAAAATCAAACTTATAGTAAGAAGAAATATCAAACTTATAGTAAGAAGAAATATTAAATATAATAAGACAGAAACGTAAACAGCCAAAAGAAAAAAATCTATATTTGTTACTAGATGTTACAGTTCTTGCAATACATACAACTGTTTTGAATTGTAATTTCCTGGAATATAAGATATTTTTCGGCTATAATTAGCACTCGTTTGGTCACATTCGGAACTGTTTTAGCTCCTGACGTCACATCCTAGTTGTATTTTTAATTTCTGTGAGATGTTATTGCAATGCCTGGATATAAAAATAAATTAATGTGATTAAGTATAATAAAGATCATGATGCAGGAATTAAAAAAATGGTATACATACAAGTATTATGGTGTAAATATATAAGTAATATGATATAAACAATAATAATATACATACATGAGAGGACAACTTCTTCGCGTTCATGCTTTTTCAGTGATTACCACTTGTCACCGCGGAAATGCGGAGTGGATATTCGTTTCTCAAATGACTAACGACTTGATGGGCAAATGGTGTTTTATAGTTGATGAATGTTTGCCAGGTTAGCACGTGTGTTCGTGATTATTATACATACACCCATAAGTACGGTTCTACATATTCTGTCGTTGCCGAAAGTTTTAGGCGGGCTGCGCAAATAAACCCCATATCTCTCGTTTAGTGGTTTATTGTATTTTAATATGTGATATGCTTTCATTCTCCTGACGAATGTCAAAGAAATGTGTGGGTTGCATGGAGGGTGTGTGTGTCTTAAATTTCTCATTGCTCTGAGTGATCCTTGATATGGTTATCCCTTTTTTAAGGCCACATTTTCTTGGAACGGTCATTCCGGTCCCGAATAGGGCTTTAATTATACACTGCAATGCTCAAGTACAATTGACTGGGAAAGCATGACTGGAAGGAATTGTGGGGATATATCATTCACTCGAGAGTAAAAATGGGAGGACTTTCTTTCCTTTTCCCGTTGTTAACTCCAGTGGATTTTAAAGTAATCAAATGGAGTGGACATTGGACAAGAGGCGTGAAGACTGGACGTTTCACTAAATTCAAATGTCAATATTTGCTAAAACTGGAAATACTTCAGCTCACGCTTCCAGTCCTTCCTGCTATACTAGTATTAATTCGTTTCATTTCTGGGATCAGCCTGCTGGAACCACCGGAGCAAACACAGACGACAGTCAACAAAGGTGTCATTTCTGATTGTGTGTACATTTACCTTTAAATGTACCCTTCACTCCTTCCCTTATATGGAGGAAGTTATACTTAGGGATTTTTCGGACCACTTGACAGCTCTTATTAATGCATGAACAATTTAAAGAGTTACGTTGAATTTTCAAATACTATAGCTGACGGCTTAAATTAAATTCCGTCTATACGTATATATAAGTATACACGTGGATCGTGGAAAATTGAAATTCCGCTTGAGGTTGCTTTTTAGCTGACTGGAGAATCAGAATTTATGAATTTTGATATTGTTGTCCGCTGTAATAATAAGTAAGCACTGTAATAATTTCCCATTCTTATAAAAAGCATTGTCATATTTCCATATTTCGTATTCTTCCAACCTTCCGAACATAATAGCAATTTCGTATTCCTCCAAGCTTGGTAATGATTTTAAATTCCTGGAAGCAAGGTAATAAGGAGAAGGGAACTGTCCATTCGTCATCGGGTGATGGTCATATTATTGCATTCGTTGTCAGGTAGGACGTGAGGCCAAAAGCCAGGGGAGAATTATTTTTTTCCGTGCAGTGCGGTCGGGAAAAGAAGGGAAGAGCTGTTGTTGTTGGGGATGTTGAGTGACTTGAAAATGCTCACGGGTGCACTGCACGCGTGTAATTTCGGAGGTAATTGTATTAGAGTTGTTTAATGCTTTCCATTGAGTCCCAAGGTGCGAAATGATTCGCCTACCTGTGGGAATTAAGTGGTTTCTCCTTTCTTGCTTCGTCTTTATTATATTTATTTTTTGTTTTCCTCCCTTTGATTACCATAAGGTGAGGAGGTATACTACTACTATCTGCACTTTTACCTCCACTAACTGTATTATAATTTCCTATATCTAAAAACAAAAGGCAGAGTCTCAAAGGATTCCACAGATCCAGGAGTCGGGCCAGTCGGGATTAATTTTTTGTACGACAAGTGTTAACACAAAGCGTTGACTGTACATTTGTATGCACCGTCGGATTTGTTAATGGTCTGAATTGTTATTCAGCATCAGTATTTAGCGAAAGAGACGGTACATGGGTGCGTATACGAGTGTGGAAATGTGGAAGGTCCAAGTGGAAGATACACGTAAGGGCTTGTAAAAAAGTAAAAGAGGGTAGCTGGACTGGGTATGTACAACTTGTAAAAGGATACAAACAGGATGAAGACAGGGAGAGCTTAAAGGAGTTTGAAGGGAAAACTGACTCCGTATGTATTTAATTCACTTCTTGTACTAAATACATTGTTGCTGTAGGTTATCTGAGTGTATAGAGCGATTTGGTGGAAGAGGTTACATCCCTGTTATTATTATATGTACTGAAGTCTACTAGTTGTTGTTATTGTTGTTGTTCTACAAACGTATTACAAGCCTTTCCGTCGTAGAATGTTGTGGAGATATACATAGCCCTGTTTGCATACAAATACATCTAAATGAATAGCCTAAAAACTTTTTAATAGTGTCAGAGTAGTTATATTACATCGTAAGTCTGCTTCGAGATATTAAATCTAAAGATGAATATCTTATTAAGGGTATCTTTCTTCTTCCTCTGTACTCTTTAGTATAGCTTGTATAGTATAACATACTTACGGAGTCCAAATATTCCTTGGGAGAGCTCATCTTTTCTTTGTTATTGTCTGTTCCTCCACACTTGTAAATTGGCTTATGTACTAAGTAAGTGCATAATATATTCAGAAGCTATATATTACCTATGTATTACCTTAAACTTATATGTTGGAACATTGAAGTTATATGTATATACACGGCAGTTACTTTTACGCCTATCTCGAAACGTCATGGCTAGTAGTATAATATGAGGAAGGCCAGGCAGCAGTGAGTTGAATGCAAGCCCGGAATTAACTACATATATGTAGTAGTGAGGCTACGGCTTGAAAATGGTAATCGGAGTAAAGAGCTGTCAGTTTTGATTTTTTGTACCTACCTACCTACTACTAGATACATGTACACCATTAACTTCGGATTCGAAGGAGTGCGTCCAGATCTGTGCACTTGCACTTTTAATGTATAAAGGAGGCTTGCATAAGTACATAATAATATATGAGATGATACAACTCATAAGGTGATGTATTATGTACATGCTGTACAAGTATATTTTGAATATATTGCGTACTATTGACTGGAGTTGCAAGGACTTCAATGCTTGAGCTTCATCACAAGGTTTGTTTGAATGAATAAGAAGCTATATAATGTAATTTCTTACAACTACTGTGCATATGTACATTGGGTAATGGTGATTATAGATGCATCGCGGTATGTACTGTTTAGTGTTGTTGTTGTTGTTGTCGTGCTCAATAGTCAAACCTTGTCTGTATATACTTTTGCTGGATCTGCTGGTCTGGCGGGATACACGTGGTGCTTATAGTTGTTTATACATGTACATACTCTATACGAGTGTGTATATACTGCGTGCACATACAAAGGATCGAGGAACAAAGCTCATTTCGGAGGCAAGGTAACACAAGGCTGGACTGTTTTTTAATGCAGACCTCCTCCAAACCCACCTTCCAATATTAAATGAAATGGTCATTACCAAGCATGTAATTAAGTGGCGCCTGAAAATCTTATGTATCCATATCCATGCACACATCATTGTATCATATTATTCATCGATCCTTTCCTCCGCACTTGGCTTTCTCCACGCATTCGTTTACCCAAGTGTACACAGTTCACATTTATGTAACTTCTCTCACGTGCACTGCCGTACAGCGTATTTCCATCTACTCCTCTATATTCTCACAAGAGCTAAAATACTTACATGTACGCTCTGACTTTCGTAGTTAAAATTTACCTGTACTAATATTCCATCAAATTGCAGCCTTCACATATGTATGCACATTATTATTATTCCTAACTTCCTACTGGTTTCCACATTCTTAGTTAGTGGAATTATCCAATGCATCCGGAAAAATGAGCCTTCAAGAACACAGTATCTATGCATGTACGGTGTTTGGTATCTATACTTGTACAGTGTTGGGTATCTATACTTGTACATTGTTGGGTAGCTATACTTGTACAGTGTTGGGTATCTATACTTGTACAGTGTTGGGTATCTATACTTGTACAGTTTTGGGTATCTGTACATGTACAGTGTATCGTATCTATAAATGTACTGGGTAGTCCTGTCTGAACAAGTGGCTGTATCCAAATATAATGTATCTACATACAATACATTGAATTGTACTTCGAATACTATACTCGTCGTAAAGTTAATGGTAGAATTTTTCCAGGTTTACTCGGAGTGAGCTCCCATTCTTGCTAAATATGCTTTCTTTGACTGTCGTGTATATATAGCAATGTCATTAGCTTCCTTGCATGTACTTGGGAAAGAGAACATTCATAGATTCAAAAGTCATATGGCTATATTATGCATGGTAGGTATAGTCAGTTGTAATTATAACGTTGTTCATTGCAATGAATAACATACCTATAGGTGTGTGAGGTTATTTAGTGCACTGTGAAGACGTCTGGTAGGGTAGGAGCTGTTATTAAGACCGATGATGCCCGTGTTGAGGGTACGTGTATGCATATATGAATAAAAATATAATGACTACAGGTTTAAATGTGTAAGCACTGATATTGTATGTTGTACAGGTAGGATATTCTACATACAAAGACACAAGGTACACATTTCATACTGCGAGTCCTATGCAGGCGCAAAGTTGATTTAATGAAGCAATAGTTTTGTCTGTCTTGGAAATTTACCGGAACTGCTTAATGTTATTGATGTGAAACTGATGTGAAATGATTGTAGCTTTGAATAAAAGATTTAGTAGTCATCAGCGACTGTTGTTTGTTCATTTAGAGAAGTGGCTCGGCCGGGGCTCATACCCGCTGTCTGCTATTGTTTTCTCTGTTTGCGATGGTTTTAGGTAAGGCATAAAAAATGCTCCCCTGGATCAATGTTGTTCCCTGCTTATGAAATTAAGTTCATTAGAGATTTAAAAACACAGCTCTATGACTTGGCATGCGCACGGTACTACTAGTAGATCATATTCATATGTATTATTATGATGTACACAATGTAGTACATCATGTACTGATAATTTTTTACATGAAATAATTTTTGGAAAACAAAAGTTAAGTGGGAAGAATTTTTTCCTAAAATTTGTACTCTAATGACTATCATTTTGGACTACTTGGATAATATTTAGAGAGAGAGAGAGAGGGGAAATGAAATCGCTCCTGTAATGAACTCCTAAAACTGAACAGTCAGCATGTTGTAAATCCGTATGTTCCTCTCAGTCGCCTCCTTATGGAAGCTCCAATGAAAAAATCCAGTCGACAAAATAATAACGTTATTAGAGTGAGTAGCCTTTCAGTTATGTTTTCCTTTTCCCTCAAAGCGGATGCATGGTTCATGAATATTGATGATTTTAGGTGATTTTTAGCTCTTTACAGGAATGCGGCAAATGAATGAGACGTTGTTAAAATATATGTTCTCCCCGGCTATATCTTGTCAATGCTATGTATACAATGTTTCGTTAACTTTTGTATACTTATTAAAAATGTGTCCTCATGATTTCCCCAGAGCATATGTAACTTTTACAGATTAGTTCCAGTGATTATACCCGAACCGACTTCATGTTTAAGTGATAAAGTTAAAGGTTTCATGTTTAGGAAATTTAACCCAAACGTAACGCAAAGGGAAGGGAAAGGGAAGGATGAGTTGGAAAGGAACTGTGAATTTATAGTAAATGAAGAAAAAAAATTGTACAAGTTTTTAATTAAGGAAAATCATCTTCGAACTGCAATAATCATTTAAAGTAATGAAAGCTCTGTCAGGAGAAAAAAAACGGATACTTTTTTCCTGTCCGACATGCTTGTATATAATACTCCGCAGTCCAGTCGCCTTTCCGTTTCCAGCATTAAATCATCAAGTCTAGGGTGAAACAGTAAATCATGACATTCTCGCCAGATTCACACTCAATGTAAGTATCCCGGAGTGCCCTTACTCCTTACCAATCCTTGTAATTACAACAGACGTTTACGTTCCTGCGTCCCTAGCCATTACAAAGTGTATGGTTACCATTTAGAGGAACAAACAACGTTGTGGTCGCCATTAGGGAGCGGGGTTTGGGAAAGTTACAGAGTGTGTGTACGGCATGTGTGTATTAATAATATATATAATATATGTTTCGGCGTATGTAACATCTGTGATGTCAAGGATCACTTAAGAAGGGTCCGTCCTGTGAGAACATTGCATGCACACTGCAAGAATTTTAACTAATAGCGTTTGATTTAATATGCTAGAGGAGTTAAATTTTTTTTTCCTTATAGTATAGTGCTCACTTAATTTATTTTACATAGCATCGGTAGTCCTCTCTGAATGTGTTTTTACATCGGGAGCTCCACCGAGTTAATGTTATTATTGCATTGGTATAGAACTCAAAGTTGATGTTGTTTCTGGGAGTTGATGTTATTGTTGCATTGGTAAGGACTTGGGTTGATGCTCCTATGAGGGTTGTGATGTTATATTGTATCGGTGGTGGTACGAAGTTGAAGTTTCAGTAGTCCGGACTTAAAATGTGTTAAATATAATAGCGTCTCAAATGATACTTGATAATAATATAAAGAGTGGGTGAGAAATGGAAGGATAAAAACTAGCCAGAGAAATGTTTCCATTCCTGATTTGTGTACGCTTTCCATTCCTGATTTGTACACGCTTTAGAAGATACGCAAAGGGATTTCACGCTTAGGGATTTATCCATTCCCTGGCAGACCGAAAGATTCCGCATCACTTGGAAGGTGGAAATTGTAAAGATAAATACAGACGAGACGGATGTAAACTCTGACTACAAATGTATAAATATGCTGTGTGGATATTGAATTCGGATTTTTTGTGCTTTACTTTATGAGGGACGGGGTCTATATATATATATACATATTCACATGAGGAATATAGGAATCTATAGCTAATCATGACTTGTGTATCTGTATACAATATTACATATTATAATAATATAATGATGACGGGATATTTGGAACGCAGGTTGTTACCTACTGTATTTGATTCGGAGGATCGTACACAGAGAGACATAATTGACCTTGGACTACCATTCACACTAAATTAAAAATGAGGAACATGCAGTTATATATGAAAACCAATGGGCAAGTTGCAGACTAGACGGCTAAATCGTATGCTTGATGAAGCCCGCGTATTAATATAAAAAGCTGTGGAAGACTTGAGGAGCCAGAGAAGATTTAACAAGTGCTAAAAAGGGACTGCTGGCTAATTTACAAGTAAGCACTTAAATTACTTTGCAGTAAATGGACTTGAGCTGTTGTTGAAGAGTTAATCCAAATTTTCTTCTTCATATGTTTATATATATGTTTTCCATGTATCTATGTCGTGTATCTTCTATAGTACTTGTCGACACAGCATGGAATTTATTTATAAAGTGACCCTCCATCTTGTGTAATATGTTTAATTGATATCAACAACGACAGGTCCGAGAAGTCCGAATTGTTTTAGCTGTATCTATACAGATTTATCTATCATAATTACATACAGATTTGTATTTTGGTACTTATTATACCAAGTTTTCGGAAATAATAGCTCCGTTCGGTTTTGATGTGCATACTATATCATAATAAATCCATATTAAAGGCATGGCACAACTATTCTTATGGTCTACGCACAATTATAGAACCTTCTTACATTACTTAACATTGGGGATATACCCAAAGATATTGTAGCTGATATATCCATATAGATATAATATTATAGCTGGAATTATTGTGGGTTAGGGAAATAATGTGGGAATAATAATAAGTATACTCAGATCTTGAAGATACTCGTTTTAAGGTATAAGCTCACAGACAGAAAGCTCTTACGTCTACAGAGTTTGACACTCGATGAATAGAACAAACACATGTGGAAGCTTCCATATTAACAACAAGAAATGGGTACCCACTTCACATACATTCTAGTATCTTCCGCTTATGAGCCCGTTCCTGTAGTATAAACATAATATTATGAGGACCGGAGTGATTGTATCAATTATACACATATATCTATATCATACACACATTGTGTACATATACACACTATATCAAGTATACATATATGCAGATTGAAGGAAGACGGAGTTACAGTAATATTCATACGGTAATATTCGGTTGTATACTTGTATGTATAGGTTGTTTTGAAATGCATTTAAGAACCTGCCTGGCTGCCTTCGTCTATAGCGGACCGTGTAGAAAAAAGCTGATTTGGTAATGAAAAGAGTTTTTTCCCAACCGGGGTGTTTACCACCCTCTAGAGTATTGTGAGTTTTGAGAGGTTGGGAAAAAACGGAGCCGGCGCCAGTGAGCTTTAGAATGGATGAGAGGATCTCGCTTTCTTTAGTTTATTTTATGAACGCAGGTACTTACACACACATTGAACAGAAAACGAGCCCTCATACCATTGTTGGATATCTCCATGAGTTTAACTCCCTACTATAGTCAGTTACCTACTCTTCTTTCTGTGTATATAGATATACACACACAAACACTTGTTACTATACTCTTGTAGTCCCTTCCATCCCACAACTTCTCCGTGTATGTAACTTTTCAAGGAATTCTTTTTGTGGACCCTTAAAATTCATACATGTTTGTGGGCTTATAATATTATTAGAAATGCAGTTTTGAAGGGAGGAAACTCCTCTTCTCCATTCTTCCAACATCCTCCTCTATATAAGCTTTGCGTTTTTTGAATTTGAACACAGTCATAGGAATTCTTTGAGTTTCGGTTTATACACCACGTTTTTATATCCTTACACACGTCTATAATACGACCAGGCTTTTACTTTATATTCGATGGAATCTCAAGTTATGTGATGTCAGTGTATTAAAAGTTCTCTCTCTCTCTCTCTCAGTCTCCTACACACACAAATACACACTTCGTCTCATTCTTTCCCTTCTTTGTTGGTCAAGTCAACTTTGTTTATCAGGTGAAATGATTCAGTTGAACAAAAGTCGGCAAACGGATTGCATTGGATATGTACTAGAATTGCATTGTTGAGTTGACTGTCGGCTTCAATTCTTCAGTTTATATACTAGAGTCCTCGGTCTTAAAGTTAAGACTCCAACCAGTCGTTTCGTTACGTCTCATCGCCAGGCCCGCTATACTTATGCCGTCCTAAATGCCTATTCATTACTCCACAAGGATAAAATACTCCTTCCTTGGTACTTCCCATTGTCAACCCCAATCCCTATGTAAGTCCATTGAATGAAATTTCGTGGAACCTTGCAAGTCACATTGATTGTTCGAAAATATCCGTGAACCTCCTCAAGTTTTGTGTATTGGAAAATCCTGGATTTTATTACTCCCCTTGTTGAAAGACGTGAATTTTGGCTGTATGAAAAATCATTATACATACACACTATGTGAATTGGTGTCATTCATTGTACATTACATGTTTTCCAAACCTTGTTATTGCATGTGCACCGGGGATCTCAATTGTGTTGGAGCATGATAAATGCATATAATAGCAAGGTTTTATGATATAATAGGATTTTTTGTACGAAGCTGGAATGAATATTGGAGCTAAAACGATTGGAGTTTAATGTTCTGTTGAGAGATTTCCGCTTGATTAAAGTTTTTGATATATATTCGTAAAGTTTTTAACGTCTACTACGCTGTTGCTCCTTTGGGATTTAAAAAAAAACACTATATATAATGCATCCCTCTTCCAAATTTAATTGCTTATTAAGTGTTCTTTATTGAAGTCTCTACTTGTGGTGGATGAGTTCACGTTACCGGCACCAATCCCCATTGTTAAGCTATGGGGAGGGATTATATTGCCTGCACAGTGCTGGAGACGAGAAGGTAAAGCACCATAATAATAATAAGTAGATATGTATACTTATTATTATATATATATTGTATATATGTAATATATACATGCATAACAACCTATATGTTAGACAAGATTTGTATTTACACTAGAGAAGGATTCTCCTGAGGAAAGGGACGGTTTAAAAAAATGATTATTTCCAACACCCCGCTGAATCCTACGAGATTCATCTTAGATTTTATTACATCGCTGCCAGCCGTGAAAGAAAGTACTGCCTTAATTTATGTGAATAGTTATAGCATCTATGTATAATATAGTTTATCATTTAACTACGATAAGATCCCTATATATTGACTGGGTATTATTGTTTCCTGTGATCTTCGTGCTATAACTTTTTGTGTCTATCTGTATATTTTTACATAATTTATTTTTATATACACATACTATATAAGCATCTTTATTACATCTTTTGTATGTATGTATATTGCTTATAAGCTGTACAGGTGTATAAGCTATACAGTTAAACATTTTCAAATCTATTCATTTGTGTGGATTACTTCAATACTTAAGTATGTATGTATAACTAATAATAAATGTGCTTATAGTTTGCAACTATCAATAAATATAAGGCTTATTGATGATTACACACACTGTTGTCAGGCATATGTTCTATGCAGGTATGATAGACGATCTGACACATGTACACAATTCCAGTACGCTAACAAGTTACACCTTATTACTTGTAAGTTAGTTGAGCTTGACATTCCTTGTGTGAATAATCACCGTGGCCACAAAAAAGGGTTCTACTATTCCAACTTCTATCTTTTCTCCTTCCCTCAAAAATTTCATTCTCTATTCATCAGTATTCCTCATCTCCATGTGATTTCACCTTTTTGCCAGTATCTATTAACAATCCTTTTCATCCTATTGATGGAAATTTTGTGTACATGTTGTACACGATTTTTTTAAATAATAAGTTATATAGGAAAATTGATATAGTTATACCTAGTGTACCTATTGTAAAGATAGTAAAGTACATTTAGTTTACTCTCGCCTAAGCTTTTCATGGCATTGTGTACAAACCCCTGAAGTATCCAACCTTTGGAGGACTTTCCGGCTTTTGGATTATACATATTTTAATTCCATAGTTGATTTGAGGACTTGATGTGATCCATCGGATTATGATCGAGCATTACGGATCTTACGGATTATGCATTTTAAGCATTATAAATTAGGGAATACAGAGTCCAGACATGACGAAGGGTTTTACATTTCTACGCATGTACTGTCACAATCCGATTTGAATACAGCGCAGATATTTGATGGAATTAAGGAACGAGGTAGAAGTGATGGTCATAACTTTTAGGTAGTTATACACAGGACTGTGCCATCAAGATTCCTTGACGTCCCTCGGAATGACAATAAGCTTGACAATAATTTTGTCACATCCTCTGAGATTTTTACTACGGCGTTTTGAGTTTAGTTACTGTAGTAAATGTATAAGCGTGAGTGCTTGGTTAACTGTAGATGCATGCCGTTAACCCGGTGTCAGGGAGTTGAAGATTTCTGGAAATATTTTCCCATACTCCCTGAACACAGAAAATAGTAAGTATACATGCCCATATGGGTTTTTATGGAACCCTGGACTAGTCGTGGTAGTCGGAGGGAGTTGGGACGAAAGACGATAATAAAATGAATTACTATGGTTGTAAAAATTCATTTAGCTTACGTGTCTTGTGCTACATGGTATATAAAATTGTAATGTGGTCTCTCTTCTCATTCCCGCTTTTCACAACAATGCTTGTAGAATTTCCCCTGATGGTTAATACGGTCGTAAGAATACTCTCCCGTCCATATTCTCTCATGCTTCGTAAACTTGTTAAAAGTTACTTGTGACGAATGATGACAGTATTACTTAGTGTTATGTGCTATGCTATGACTGGCTATATGAATCCTCGTGTGTCCTGCATTTGCTTACACTCATTACTATTATATACTATTCCCAATATATTTACCATTCTCGCAACTATTTCCATGCCCAGGACATTTTATACACCCTGCCATAAGGTGGAACCCTGTGGTGCAGACTTGTGCTCTTCTACACTTCGTCATCATAAGAAAGCGTATTTTGGGAAAATAGATTTGCTCTCATGTATGAGAGATTATTCCTTGGAGCAGAAATATTCTCTCGGACGACTCTCTGATGGAGAGAGGAAGAGGAATAAAAGTTAATGTTCTGCAAGGGAGATTATATGCTGTAATAATAAAAAAGAATATCTATTTTAGTCCTCGTATTGATTATTCCTATCTCGTGGATTTGTCTCCAGGAGGACGGTCACGTCGTTCCTAAAACTGAGAAAATGTATACTGTCGAATTCACAATTCAAGTCAAGGAATAAATTCCTTAACCCTTTGAATTATTTGAGCTTTTGTATAGAGAATTATTCTCAAAAGGGCACCAAAAACGCTATAAGCAACTCCAGTTAGTAACTCGGGGTAAAAATTCAAAGACAATTTAATGTCGAAATACTGAGGAATTTTAAATGGATTTATGTCTGTTAGTTGTTATTGTTAGCTATGTAGCTTGAAAGACCTAAAAGGTTGGACATCCCAATAAAAAAATTAATAATACTTAGAAAAGATGATGCATACCTGGTTTTAAATAAATTCTGAGAACCTCTGGGGGCCTGACATGTCTAATTTCTGCATAGGACTTTTCCTCATTATGCATGGGTGTATAATGGAGGAGTGCTTGGCAGGTGACCCAGGTGTCCCGAAGTTATGCCTGTAGGTATTTTGCATAATTCGATAAACTTGGCGTGAAATTGTTTTTTAAATACATGCAAATTCGGTGCCTTACGTAATATTTGTCATGCGTCACCGTCACCGAAGAGAGCCGGAGTAATAATAATCTATTTGCTTTGTTTTTTCTTCTTCTCTCCACTGCATAATTATGTATCTAGTATGTTAATTTTTCTATGTACTACAAATTTTTGTCTATGTTTGTACAATAATTTTTGTATCTATGCACATAATTTCTGTACCCATGTACATACATAATTTTTGTATTTATGTATACAACGATCTTCCTCGTCGCTACATATCTCGAACGTAGTTTCAGGAATATCTTTTACACCTTCGAATGAGTCAACGGACTAATAATAATTATTATTGCCTCGTAAAGAGAGGATTGTTGAACAGAGATTGTAAGTAATAATGAGAATATAAATAACATTGGTTTCCGTCTTAATTTACATTGAAGCAATTCATCACCGCAGTGTCGTGCTTCACAATAAATTATTAACATTAATTATTTTTGATTAAATCCCGTCAAATGTAGAATATTATTGTGAGTGAGATTAACGCATTTACTTTTTTATAGTTAACTGTTCCATAACACTGTTTATACAGATACACTTTTAATTATTTACTTTTAGAATTTGCTGTAAAACATTGACAGGTTTTTTTAGGGAGTTGAAGGAGTGTAGAATTCGTGCATATTTCTAGTAATAAACTAACTATTTGTATATAAAATCGGTGTAGCTCTTGTCAAATTTACCGATTAGATAAAGCTTCTATAGGTATATATCCGAGGTTTGGGGAGCATGAAGAAGGAGCAGCATCAAAGACATGAACAACAAAATATTATTGTGAGTTCATCGGTTTATATATATAATTGTATATATATAGATTTAGATACATCTATAGATCCTTTCCTTTGAGATTGTTACAGTGTTAACAGTGTAAGGAGGATTTGAGCCCGTGTGGAGGAAAATAAATGACGGAGTTAATTTAAACCAAGTGAGGGGATGTTTGGTGTGTGTGTGTTTGTGTGTGTGGAAGAGCCAAGTTATAACCCTGCAGTTTGAGATGAACACATGTATAATTTTCTGATTACTATGAGGTCGCATTTAATAAACATCTTGGAAGGGAAAGCTTATTCATTTTAAGGTCGAGAGACCTCTCATCTTTTTCCTCCTTCGTACTGAATGCCATAATTTTAGACTTGGTCGAGATTCTCTTTTACTACCTTTTTTGACATGAATATATATGTACAGCACTACACATAAGACCTCTGATATAAGTATAGATTCTCTTATTCCCTCACAGTATTTTATCAGTATCTTGTAGCTTATAAAAGTTCATCCTGGTAAGCAAATGTGCATAATATCGTAAAACGTAGTGTACTAAAGTGTATTACATACTTAGAACAAACTTCATACATAAGAACACTGTATAAACCCCTTGTTTATACTCCTTTAATAAGACCTGAAAATGTGCGTTGTCTGCTCCTACCATTTGATTTTGATCATATACGTTTAGTCTCTTACACGTTCTTATACTATAAGTGGTGTCCGGATTCTAGCAATTTCGATAACTTTTATTCCTTGACTTTCACTAAAGTCAGGATAATTTGACTTACTTGAACTCCAGTAGATCTTCTGGGTCATTATTGTAATTATTTGTTTGTATTTATTTATGCGGAAATTGTCTTGTCTTTGAATTTGAATGTACACATGATTAAGCTGTATTAAGGATCCAGAAAAATAAAGAATAACATAAATAAATTATAGTATCATCTATAATTTGATTAGTGGTAATCAAGCATGTATAGAGGGTAATTTTAATTTTTTAAATCCGTCTTCATTAAATATATATAACGAAAATGCATTTTATAGTAATCTGTCGTCGAAATGCTGATTAACAAAAATCGTTTTTTGTAGTACGGAACCCTCACACAAGAGATACTGAACAGCCAAAGTTTGGTGGGTTCTCATGAGATAAATCCATCACTTAATTTAACTTGATCCGTGTTAATAGTCCTTGTGTGTAAATGTTGTAGTAAGTGTCAAGTGTACGTATCCTGTCTGATTATAGGCCTTGCCTTGTTTCCATAGTTGATACTATATAGTTGCTATAGATATATGATTTTTTGTATAGGATTTAAAATGAATGAATCCATAATGTAGTTATGGAGATGGAATTAATAATACATACTACTATCTGTAGTTGCTATGGCAGGCTGTTTCGTGCTGGGAAGTTGGAGTAATCCCTGGTATGCACGCATGTATCACTATCATAAAAATTAGAAGGTGTTCAGTATTAAATTATTATTGGAGCAGTTGTTGCCTCCATATTCCTGATCAAAACGTCCTGTACCTATATTCATGTTCTGTTGGTTGGTTGGCTCGTCTCTGACTTACTTACTTAAAAATATAGAACTTTATGTGAAGGATGTGGAGGAAGAAGGATTGAGAAAAAAACCGAAAAAGTACATACATCACACAGTCGGAGATACTTATTTGGCTGGTTACGAGTCAGGGTTATTTTTTTCCATAGTGATAAGAGAGAGAGAGAGAGAAAGATGAAGGAAAGGAGTGCTAAGGATTGTCTATCAATTTCAAAAATTTGAGAAGTTATGGGTATAAGCTACATGGGTTCTTCCCCACAATTTATCGCGTTTTCAGACCATTATAACCATTGGAGACGGCTTTTGCTCTGCTCGGTATTCGTGCACCTTTTTATGGTTTTTATTATTTTCTCGCATCTGTGTCAGCTATATTCACAATGCCAATGTTACACGTCACTTTTTTCCCTCCACTTAATACTCCACAACACAGACACACGGCAGATAGGTAGTAGTGTTGGGTTCAGGGGGAATGAGAGATGCCTGAGTATTGTAGGTATAGGTAGGTAAATAATAGTGGTCGTCGACAAAAATCGGAGCAATGAGTATACAGCATTTTTCGAAAGTGATACCATGTGTTTATGTTATGAACGCACGCGAAAATAATAATCTAATATACTCTTGTCTATGCTCGAGAATGAAGAAATAATAAACTTATTTTCTAGAACCATCCCGCAAGTATCAATTTTCAAGTATTTCCTATACATTTACAGATACGCTTCCGTATGAGAAAATCACCTTTGAATTAAAAGCTAATATACAATCAATTTAAAGATAATTTTGGTAATGGGATTATTTACTGTTGCTGCCTTAAAAAAATTGAGGATAATAAAAATATTAAAAGTGTATTGACGTTCCAGCCCCCATACCTTCAACATATAGAGTATCTCGTCTTAGTACCGGAGATAGCTCAGTATTGTAGGTAGCTTGACTCCTTGACTATGCTTGTAACATATATCACTTAACAAGTCCCAGAAAATGTAATAATTCCAGTATATACCAAAACTACTAAAACAGTCGATAGTGGAGAAGGCAAAGTTGTTTTTTCTTTAGCTTTAAATTTTTTACGTTGGAAGAATCAGGGCTCTATACCTTGTTTATTGGGGAGAGAGAGAGAGAGAGAGAAATCGTTCCTCCACACGTGCAAGTGTTTCCATTTAATTTGTCAACGCTCACATTATATCATTGAAATTGCACTTGTAGAGGAGACATTTCCAAGATAAACATTTGATCCTTGTACGGAAGAAGGTACATATGAGGGTGACAGTGTGGCAAGCTTTGAGTGGAGATGATGAAATCCTTGTCAATGACATGATTGGTAAATTAGTACAGCATAGATGCAGGTGGCACAAGACTTGTTGACGCTGCAGAGGTGTTTGATTTTTCCTTGTTATTTTATATTTACACTTCTGTGATACGAAATATCCAAGCATTAAAAAGATAATAAATCCCTCGCTCCTCATCTCATATCTCACGCGTTTTGGTGTCTCTAGTCTCTAGTGGCAAGATGAACTTCCGAAGATACTCTTCTAGTATGTATAGTGAGACCTTCGTATGCGATCTTTATCCCCCAACCAGAATAATTTGTTCTTCTGCTTATACTTCATTCAGTACACTATGAGTACACATCCTGCTTCTATGTTTACACTATATGTACATATAGCTTAGATGTTCCTATATAGTAACATATAGTGAGGCAGACGTATTGGCGATGTAAGGCAATGCGGCTGAAATTGAAATAATTATTTATTAATTAGCCATTTAAAACACAGTTTAGCTTTCTAACCAACGGGATTTGTCATATTATTTATGTCCGTACAAAGGCCTGTATAGTATACAGTAATAAATATTTGATAACAAACTATAGAGTGTTTGTATTAGAATTATTCCACGAGAACTTATGAGAGGTCATGATCTAGAATGTTCCTTTTTCGATATTCTCAAGCTCGTCAAGCATACAATACAATAAGTTTCATTCATAAATACTAATAATATATAGTGATTTGGTTAGTAATGGGTTTATTGTTCATTCGTAAATGTTCAAGCGCGTAGTGTTTGTTCAGAACTAATGTTAAATCGTCAACGTTAAATCATAATGTTTGTTCGTATAAGTTAAATCAGAAATGTTCGTAAGACCTAAATACTATACACTCCTCAAGTTGATTTGTAAAGCGCAATAATAAGGAAGGAAGTTAGTATAGCTGCGCAAATATGTTGCATTTACTACTATTATACTACTGCAGTGAGATGAATCTGTCGATCATGATAAGGAAAGTAAATAATGGAAGGAAAGCTGATCATCTTCATGTATCTATTATCTTATACATGTTTATTTATACCCTATATATATATATATATAACTACTGTGTGAGGAAATCAGTTGGAAATAATGACATCTCTTTACATATTTTTGTATTCTCGTGTGTGTAATATATGTACACAACACTCGTTCAGGATTTATGCAGTTGCATTGCTGCCGTCCATTATGTAGTTAATTATGTCGTGAGTGTTGTGTGTGTGTGTGCACAGTGGATTTCCATAGCTGTTCTCGTGGTTGTTGTCCTTATACTGAATAAGTAGACGGAGCGACGTCAGGGAATTTTTAAAACCAGTCATTTTTATATGCTTTTCTAGTTTCGATTACATTCAAGTTTAGTTGATTTGAATTAGATAGTGGGGAGTATACTATAGGATAGTTGTGATTGTGAAGCAGGAGCTATTCTATACTCTCTACAGATTTAGTATAGTCTTTACATATATCTATAGTTATAAGTTACTATCTATACTTGTACTTACCCTATAGTGTGCAATTCTTTCCCCCTTCATCTTTAAAGGTTCGTCTTGTCGATGTTTCTATATAAACAAAAAAGAAGTTCTAGTATATAGCAGTACACGCACAGTCAGGATATTATGGAAATTTGCATTAGATCACATTTACATCCTTGTGGCAAGGCTAATATTAATGCACTATTGCCAAATGCTCAGTAATTTTTGCATGTTCTCCTCCGTATACGCCGTGACATGCTTTAAATCATGTTCTATGTACTCTTCGTGGACTAATATACATAGTATGATGTACATGTACCTATTACTTGTAATACATAACCAATGTAAAAACATACGTGCATTTAATGTACGAAACATATGTACTAGTAAACTAAGTAGTATGTACATGTTCAGGAGTTCATGTACGAGTAAGTAATAAGTGTGGAATTTTTTATCCCTCAAATGTATTAATTTGTTGGAAGAGTGGATTTAAACTCCTTCACACCCCAAATTACATGTTAAGTTTAAAGTTTTCCTATAAGTTGTTCACAAATACAAATGATGACGAAAGTGTCATCCCGATGCTCCTTAATAGCACTGTTTTATTTGTCGTATTATTGTTAGTACAGCACTTGGATTTTATGTTTTCTCCATTATCCGTGGAGCATATCAGGTGGATGTAAAATTACATCATTACATTTTGATTCCATTAGTTGGAGTGCTTATATGTTCTGGTTTGAAGCAGTTTATCCTTTATGACGTACCCAAGGAGCTGTTTACTTTGGATTCCTCTATACATTGGAGCACGTTTAAACTTAGATCCGTGGAACTTTCGATCGAGTTGTTATTACATTTAAGACGAAAGGAAAACAATTTAATATATATAATGTGTACTTTGATACCGTGGGAATAAGGTTCAATGATGATTTTTATTGAAAAATAATGTCCTCTCTCCCCCCATCTCTCTCTCTCTCAAGTGTTTCTGAGTGTCGAGAGTCTAATGAACTGGAAATATTTTCATTCGATACCTCCTGGCAGGGTGTTAATGTTATAAAATTGGTGAAGGTAATATTGGCAACGTAAATGCAACTAAAATGGGATATTGAAATTTATGATTCCTTTGAGAGTATGTTTGTGTATTATGTTCGTCATATGCAATACTACCACCCCAATCGAAAATTGCACATATTAAATTTTCCTGATGAACTAGTTTACTTTACATTCACAGTCCTTATAAACTATTTCTATTTCTTTTATTCTTAACTTAAGAATCCTAAGTCTTGTTGTTGTTATTGATTCAAGCCTGAACACTCCATTCAAATAGCTTTTATTAAATCTGGCTAGTAGTAGTAGTCACATTAACTTAACATTAGTTTGAATCGACCATATTCCAGCGGTAGTTTTCATTTGTGAGTATAAATTTCATTTTTAATCCTGGAAATTCCCGCTTTCTCCGGCTGTAGAAATTAAAATGAAGTTATATAGGAAAAGTTTTGGGTATGTAATGGCAGACTTGCGTTATAGCTGTACTTCTGCTTATTAACATTGAGACCCAGTTGGTAAGGAATTTTGCAATTAATTTGTAACTGTCTGTTTAAATAGCCTTATAAATATGTAGCCGTTTAAAATTCAAAATTAACATACACATGAATTATGCTATTATTATTATTATTTAACATGGAAGTATTCATTAAAAGAATTATATCCTCGGGTTTATGATTTTAATAATGTGAAAGCATAAAAGTATAATATTCTGTAATTTTCAATACGTATAAAAATGAAAGCAGCAGCATTGGCACGAGCCCACGACGGAAGAGATCTGTCAGAATATTATTCAGACTTGGAACTTTATAACCTCTTATATTAATGTAAATTGGATTTATCGGTATCTTATATTTCCTTCGGGAAGATGCTTCTTGGGTGAACGCCAGGGTGGCTGTACTTATTTAAGTATATTGTATGTGTAGTAGCGACTGGTGGAATATTGTGTAGCCATAACGCCGTATCTCCGATTTATGTATGTACATGTACACACAGGGCTACTGAAATATTTGCTCGATCCTGAAAATACGGTGTGGTGGCAGAATGAGATTAACTGTTGTATAGTGTGAATTCTGGGGAAAATATTAAAAGCTTGTAAACAGTCGGTGTTCTGCCTTCTAATAATATGTACGTGCAGTAGTTAACCCAAGGATTGTGACACGACACAAATAATGTTCCCTGACAAGTATCCATATAGTGTAATGTACTAGTTTTAACTGATTTTGCAGACTTCCGAGGAATGCAATACCCTTATTATGTATGTAGCTCATTGTGGGGCTCCTTCCTATTTATCAGGGAACACACAATTTTAGAACCCATCCTGTCCTAAAGTGTCAAGAGTACAAATTGAACGAACTAAATGAATCTCAACGGCGTTGTAATATCTGTGTACCTATAACAACAGTATATACCTATAGAGACTATACAGATAGATATATTATAAGTATCCTAAAGTACCAATTTAGCTAGTTTCTATACCTTCAACACACAAGTTGGTACTTTATACAGGATCCTTCGCGGGCGTTATAAAAGTATGTATAGGTATGTATCTTTCATGCTACTAGATTGCTAGCAAGGCTGGTGTTGTTTCAGCAGCAAGTTTCCTCCCAAAAAGCAAAGGTTGAGGCACTGAAGGAGAAAAGAATAAAATGCTTAGAATAAATAAAAGAAATCTGTTTGTGGTGAGCGCTGCACATTGTAATTTGTAATGTGCTGTACAAAGCAAAATTACAGTGAACTTCTGGAAAACTCCTTTGGTCAGAGATTGTTTTTCATCTATTATTTTGAATTCAGTGGAATGGTCGGGGTTTTAGGGCTTTAGCAGTCACATAGGAATTTAGGAATATGTAAGTTTATAAGAGAATTTAATGTACTACGTTACTGGAAAGGTATGTGTATAGTATACATAAGGAAATTGTGATAAAGACTCGACACTACTGCAAGAGCAGTCAAAAGTCTGTGAGATCTATCATCATCTATCAACGAAGTGTCTGCCACGAATTTCTTTTTTCTCTGTAAACTCTTTGAATTTGACTATTAATATCTTGGCTTGATGGGTGTTTTCGCTCGCTCGGATGGTGGTAATCTTATTCATGTCCTTCCTCTTTCTCTCTCTCTCTCCTTCTGTTGCTTTACCCAGAGTACAAATATTTAAAATAATAATAAGTATACGTGCTTTTCTCCTAGCTCCATATACTGTTGTCAGTTGTTTCTCCGAACTTCCCAACTTCATGGGAACAACCAAGGAACTATAATGTAGCTCTAGAACTTTTGTAGTCATAAAGCTCTGACAGTGGAGATGGTTTATGTGAAGCTTTCCCACACAGTTTCATACGGATTTATTGCTAATAACACCATTGAATTGGTCCCTTTGACAAACTGATCGAGTCTATAATACTATCATAATATTTTTGTTGTAGGATGTAACGTACCCACGGTCTCTTCTATAGATAATTTTATTCATCTTGTCCTTCATTTATTGCTCTTTTACTCATTTCCAGTATGCTATAATACATAAAGGCAAGGCTTTGGATTTTCAACTCAGAAGTTCATATTCTTCGTCTTACGAATTCTTGTCGTAATAGTATTAATAATAATTTGTTGAAAATAAGTTGAATAATAAGTTTGAAATTGTTGCATAAGTTAAATTATTAATTGCACAATGAAAACAGCAGATAATGCCACAACAGTATAAGCTGTAACCTTATATCGATAGTTCTTAATAAGAATTCAACGCTTGTGTGATAAGAACACCAAAGTTCAAAGTCTGGAGAGGAGTTGAATTTCGGATTTTCAGTGGAATTGATGGAATCCACTGTTATAATGGAGATGTAATTCCAGAAGTGTCTAATAAGCTACTTAATTAGCAACTTAACACTAAGCAACTTAGGCCGGTGTCGCATGATCAGTGATAAGCACTTTATGATCGTTTTAAGTAGAAAATTCAAAATAAATAACTTGTATTGTTGATTGTGCAATCTTTTTTAGTATTCAAATGCTCTCGTCAAATATTCTGGCTCTCGTATAGCTGAATATTTTTGTATTATCTATAGTTAACTTTTTATGGACTAACATATAACTTTGTATTAGTTACGTTTAGACTTTTTCAAGGGAGTTATTGCTTCTGAAAGCTGAATCCACGTAATAGGAAACTATGCGATTGGTTATTAATGACTCACAATTAAAAGTAAACAAGTACCTTCACAACTGCGACAAATTACTACGGAGATAGTATAATTGTTTGAGAAACATTCTCAAGATTAATTTATTATTAATAGCTAATAAGTGGGAAAAGTACAGAGCTTATTTGGTTCCGTGAACATATAATGTGTTAATATATGTATACATGTAATAGTAGTAATTTAACATGAGAAACAATAAGTTAAAAATCATACATTGGAAATCTAATCTTCGATGCATGATTTTGTAAATGCAGTCCCCCCGATAAGCACGAAGGGAAAATCCGTCATTTTTGTATAATAGCTTGTGAAGTTGTTTGGAATTAAAAGTACACTCTCTACTATAAGGTGTTTTGGAAAAGCAAAGAGTTTCTCTTCTGGAAGTCTCGAGACGTTTACAAATATTCTCAAGTGCGTCTCCTGAATATTTAAACTTGCATCTCCGATGATTTTTGTAGTGGTTTGGTTTGGATTTTAAGATGAGTCCAGCGTGTGTCTCCATGTATGTATGTTATCATCCATGTATGTACCTCCTATGTGTACTCCTGTGCTTGTCCTGGTAATAATAATTACTGGAGTTCCGTAATGGCATTATGTACTCCCTCGTGTTTTATTGTTACGACAGATGAGTGTGCATGTGTTGTGTGTTGTGTGTGCTCCCTAAAATATTTTCAAGCTGTTTTGACTTCGACAAATATTCACATATACCTACTTATATATACAAGTTCTTTTAGTGTTTTATAAACACAATGAAGCGTCCGTTTGTCGTTAATAATCCCACGAAAACTTGTGTGCTTTATAGCGAGCTTGGGTTTTTAAGTACTTTTCAAGACATATCATCTTGCAACATCACTTATCGTTATTAGAGTCTTCCCTGGAGTCTTTTTTATATTTATTTTATAAAAAGACCTTGCATGCTCCATTGCCCATTAAAATAAAATGTGTATTTTAACAAGCTCATTCCCAGAGCAACCTCATCGTCCTTACGCTGCTGGACGAAGACTGACTGAAAAAAAATAGTCGGATTATGTAGTCAAATATATAGTTTATATCACTATTATAATATCCATTACCTATTATGATAATTCAGGAGGTGCATTTCGGATTTATATTTCAGTCTCAGTTTGGTTTAAATTTCCACCATAAAATGTTTGAGCACCAGGAAATTAGTGATGACCAAATTAGACTTTCAAAATTACACCTTTAGAATTCATTCTCGAAATGACAGTTAATCAAACGTTTTTTTACGATTCTATGCTTTTATAGATTCAGTTATTTTCGAGCTTGAAGCAACACCTGTGCATTGTGAGGTAGTTATTGCTAGTTACAGGTTTAATCTTTATGTGCACCACAATAAAATCTGAACATGTATGATATATACGGGAACAATTGACCTCGGAGGAGAGGTATCTTTCAAAAGAGTATCTATCTATTGTGATTTGGTTAGATAGATTGGATTTGGACATTTATAAAAGCGGAGGTGGTATGGAGTTTAGAAAAAGGACATGCCATATAACGTATATGTTCCTTCCTTGATTGTTCAACTTCCAAGTCATGTGAAATGAATTGAAAGGGAAAACGAAAAAAATCATGACTGCTGTTGTATATAGAATTGAAAGAATAAGAAACACAATTCATTTGTTCGGGTCTCAAGGAGTTTTCTTAAAGGTGCAGGTGGAAATGTGCGGGCATTCATTTTTAAATTTATTTTCATCCTTGCCATCGTATTGTTGTCATGTCCAACACTCTAAACTCTAAAGTTAGTATAATATAGCAAAGTGGGGAGTAGCAAAAGATATCAAGGAAATTCGGCGGAGGACTAACTTTAACTAATATAATGGGACTTTACTATATGTATTTTACTGATATAATATTACTTGCATATTGAAAACTGGCATGTGTATATAATGTAATAGGTATAGTAATAGTACATATGGGGTCTGTTATTGTTGTACAGGTATTGTGTACACACATATAGCTATAGAGTCGTGTCTATTTGGTGGCAAGTGCATGATACGCGAGAAGATTAAGGATACACACGCGGTTGAGAAATAATAGTTGGGTACTGGGATCTTCTGGTAGTACAGTTATACCCTCAAAAAGGATTGCATACAATTTTGGGAAAGGCTCAAATGTTGGTCTAGAATGCTCAAGTGTGTACAGTAATATGTACGTATATGAGTAAGCTCCTTATATGTATAAGTCTATTCAATTCCAATATTCAACCATACCGTGGAGTTTAAGGTTGAAGTGTACTATGTATACATTATGTATACATACACTGTACTTACGTAGTACAAGAAACACAATAAAGGGCTCCTTTTGACAACACGCTCACATTCACCATTTGGAGGCTGGAAAAGTAAGAAGAATGGAGAGAAGAGCTTGAGAAACAAGTTCAGCTCCTTCATCCAGTCCCAGTCAGACAAGAAAGAGCTCTGAGAATTCTAAAAGGTTTTCTTAAAGGAAATTTTAACTGTGACGACCGTTGTTGATGTTTTGGTTATAAATGGCTATCCGAAATCGAATTGGAGGACGTATTTAATAAAGAACTGTTCTGGAGCTCTCCGTCTTTTCCCTTCCCCTTCTTCTCATATTTAGAGACCCTTTTTACGGCTGGTGAGAAATCCAAACCTCAACTACTAACATTGTTTCTGAGGGTTTAGGGTTCTCTCTCACTTGATATTTATTATAGTCGGTCATGAATGGTTCATGCTTTTCACATTTCACATCTCCACGGTGTTGTGAGAGTACGTGCTTCTACAGCTAGCCCAGGACTTAACTTGTTATTACCATTAAATCGTATTCTTATTGTTATTACGACTGTGGATAATGTAAGTCCCTCTTTTCATTAAATTCTTGTCAGCACATATTCTCAATTGAACTCTCATGCAGCTCCTCCGGACCTCCAATGATATTATTATGAATCCAACATATAACACTATAGTAGATATTATATGATACGCAGGGGTGTTGGGTGTTTTCGCGTCTCCAAAAGTCAAATTTGATACTTTCCAGTTGGTATTTATGTATGCACCCTGAATGTTTTGAGTTTTTAGTAGGAGTATAAGTTTGGGGGGAAAAAGAGTCAGATATTGTATAATATGCTGTGAACAGAGTAAGTTCCTTTAGCTCATCTGAGTTGAGAGAGTTTGGAGTTCAAGAGATTTCAAATATACATAGTTTTGTTCAGTGAGGCAGGCAGGACGGTGAAGCGTTCAAGCGGCTCTCAGCTCTCTAGATGAGTGCCAGTTGGGGGTCGTTTTGAAAAGAAACGGGCTTTCTTGCTTACTTTTGAAGATTATTATATTTATGGCTGGTGGTCATAAGTACTCCATTGGAAACGCACATAACCTTAAATTGAACACATGCAAATATGTATGCTTGGAGGAAGGAGAAGGACTGCTAGGTTCAAAACATTACAGTAACTTCAAAGAAGTAAAAGCTTAAAATTCTATATTGCATTTCCAAAGCATTGTAAGAGCTATAGTAAGTATGTATTTGTGTATGTATGTATACACGTATGAAGGAGTATTCCCAATACGAAATCCAGCATGAAAGAAAACAATATGAGCAAAGACCAGAAGATTTGGGACTACATAAGTATCCATACTCACATGGGCTCATGTCCCTTCGAGGTAGTTTAAATTATTCTATTGTACGTCCGAAAATATTTCTTGGACCCCTTGGCTCGTTTTCACGCTTCACACTGTGTGAATTTTTCATTTGAGCCAAGACCTCTCAGTGCCGTGTCTCTTCGTTCCAATCATATCGTACTAATCATACTCCTTCTATTGTAGAGGTAGGGAATAGAAAGGCTGTGCACAGAAAAATACGACAGGTATACAAAATTGAAATAGTGTGTATAATATTTAAGTGTATTCCATATAAAGTTGAAGGATTTCATTTAAGATTCCACGGTCAACCAAGGTGTATTCACTGAAAATCTGAAATCATTAAGTTTTACTTTTTTTATCCTTCCAGATGTGCCTACTCGGGTGACGGAGACGGGGGTATTTCCTGAATGCGCATACTTCCCATCTACATTTACTGTGATTTGTTCATTAAGCCCTACTTGCTGGAACGGAATCCAGTGTGTCTTACACAAGCTCATCGGCAACATCGTCTGTTCCAAGCAGGCCAGACACAGACTTATTGAAGTGATCACGTTGTAGTTATTAGTGCAAGTTGAGAACCTCAGTGCGATCAGTGTTATTATGAATACTACAATGTTTGCAATACTTATATTGCCCGTTCGAACTGGATAGTCCTGTGTGTGGACGGAAGTTTCCTTAAGAAGGACAAGTGTGCCAGAAAGTCGTGTGTAGAGAAACGAGCCCAAATGCCAGTCATGGATCTCCCGAAATTAAAGTGCTATTGCCATAACCACTGCCCACCGGAAGTTATCGAAGATGGCAATTCCGGAATATGTGAGGTGGACTTCGGTGGACGTTGTTTTGCACTGGTGGAGGAGACAATTAATCCCTCCACTGGCATGCTAGAACCTGAATACAGTTTCGGCTGTTTTCCCGCAGCTGATTCTACATTTTTACAGTGTAAAGGACATTTATTAACACACAGTGTTCCCACATCAATCGCTTGTTGTGATACTGGAGACTTTTGCAATGATCAGTTAAAGCCTATGTACAAAGTAAGTGTGGCTAGACCTAATCCAAAGTTTCAACCATTTTAATTCTCAGTTTATTTAATATACCTACTTGTGAATGATATTACGACAGAAATTGTTAGAAAGAAAAAGAACGTGCTAGTTTCTGTGTAATAATGGGAGTGAAGAGTTCACCTTTTAAATCTTATTTTAAAATTAAAAAATCCAAGTGTCATTTTGATTTTGTTGTTTCGAACGTTTTGTGGTTTCAGTTTTCATCATGTTTTATAAACACATTTGATATTTTGTTACAGGCAAGTACTAACATAACGGAACATCCTTTTCAACCACCATCGGATTATTACCTTCTACAGCTGTTACTCGCCGCTCTAGTATCTCTCTTAATCATTTCCTTTTGCGTTGTGCTTTATATAGTCTGCAAGTAAGTCATTTTCGGAATCAGAAAATTGTTTTAATGTACAAATATACAAAATACTTGACGTTACCTTGTTTGATACTCAACATTGCCTTGTGAAAGCTTACTAAATTTGCTACATGCATCGCTAATCTCATGTTTCTCTTATAGGTATCGAGCGAGAGAGAAAAGCCAGAAATACCTTCACGAATCGAATAGCAATAAGTCGTTACTGTTAACCTGTCCACCTTCTAAAGAACCATACTTTAGTGTAGATCAATCCTCCGGCTCTGGTTCGGGGATGCCATTACTTGTAAGTTTGCAAGAACAACAAATTCTGCTTATTAAATCATAAAATGCTAATAATTATTTTGTATGTATATTTGCTAAAAATTATTGTAGTTTTTCTAAATCATTAAAATTTGTTTTAATTTCCACAGGTACAAAGAACTATTGGTAGGCAAGTCAATTTGAAGCAGCGAATAGGGAAAGGTAGATACGCTGAAGTTTTCCTCGGTGAATGGGGTGGAACTAACGTAGCTGTCAAGTCTTTCAACACCGTAGAAGAAACATCTTGGTTGAGAGAAAAACAAATATACATGCTTACTCTTATTAAGCATCCAAATATTTTAGGTAAAATCCGTCGATAAACTCAGAAAATACAATAATTGATTTGATAATAAATTATTATCACGAGAACCTTACCTTTGGTAATTAGTGTCGTGTTCTGTAATAACTGGGGCGACGATTTTAATGTTCATGTTGTTTTGTAAACAGTTTCGATGGCTTGGGATCTTCACTCGTTTGATAATATCACACGAATGATCATTGTCACGGACTACCATCCTAATGGTTCATTGTATGACTACCTACAGACACATACATTGACAGAGGGTATGTCACAATTAAGATATTTTTGTAGGACGAGTTGTCAATTTATGTGTGCATGTTTTGTTAGATAATGTCATAGTATATATGTATGTATATAATATGTTTTACTTATGTGATTTGTAGGAGAAGCGTTAAGGTTAGTGCTTTCCACAGTGGCAGGTCTTTGCCATTTACACTTAGAAGTTGAAGGAAAACACTACAAGCCTGGTATCGCTCACCGAGATTTGAAAAGCAAAAACATTTTGGTGAAGAACAACGGCGAAACATGTATTGCAGATTTTGGCTTAGCTGTTTGCTCTGTCAGGTAATTTTTGTTAAACAAATTTAATGTTACTTGGAAATATGTAAAGAAAATCAAATTAGGGATCATGACGTTCTCTGTTTTATCAAAGCATGTTGAATTAATTGAGAAATGGTCGACTTCGTACAAATGCCAGATACAATTGTAATCATATGAAACCACATTGATAGAATTGTGTTGATTATACTAAATAAGACTTTGATTTTGAAATTTAGTGGTGAAAAAGGAGTTGACTGCATCCCAGGGATTAAACAAGGGACGAGACGATACATGGCTCCCGAGATACTAGATGATTCCATGAAAGCTCAATGGTTCGAAGCGTATAAGCAGGCTGATATGTACTCCTTCGCTCTTATATTATGGGAAATAGGTCGAAGGTCAGTAATACTTCTTTTTTAACTCTATTGACGATGCTTTAAGTAAGATTTGAATGGCACATTTACATGACCTCCTTAAGCTAATGTCATTCTTATATTGATTCTAGATGTACGACGGAATCAGGAAGTGAAAAATTTGAATGTGAAGACTATGAAATTCCATACTTCGATCGTGTTCCTTCCGATCCATCGTTTGATGACATGAAACGAGTTGTAGTCAATGAAGAATATAGGCCTGAAATACCTCTGAGGTGGAATAAATCTAAGGTAAAATTTAATTATTTCCACAATCTATTCTGTGCATATAAGTATTAAACCAATGAATGTCGTTATTAACTGTCTTATATTTATTCCAACAGTTTTTGCGTGAGCTGTCCAAGATAACACAGGAATGTTGGCACAGGTCACCTCAAGTTCGACTGACATCCTTGAGAGTGAAGAAAACCCTCACCGAAACAAGTGATTATGAGACCTGCGTTCAAATCGTATAAAGCTCCGTAATTTCAGCTGTAAGGAGACGCTGGATCCATCCTGTTGCTCTCTCTCTCTCTGGGTAGCAGGATTCCATATTAAGACTCACTGCAAATAGAAAATATTAAAAAGAAGCTTCTGTTATACTACAGCTCATTGCTCTTACAGAATCCAAAGCTACGGTATACACATATACTCCTCCACATTTCGCTCTACGATGCAATTAAGCTCTCCATATTTGTGGGACGCAAGATATGAATGCTTGTTCAACGTGAAAATATTCCGAACAGTATAAACATAGTATGTCTTGGTAGACGCAATATTCACGATCCTTAGTAGTTACGCTATTCGAGGAAATGGTTATAATAATTGTTGACAGCTACGAAAATATTGTGCAATACTTTATGAGAAATAAGTAATATTTTCCAGAAAATGATCACGTCGTACTATCCGTGGCAATAAGTAATAATTTAGGCGTACCATAATGTAAAAAGTGCGTGTTTACCGTGCTTCTTTGTGGCTAAATCACTCCAATGCGGGTGAAACGTAAGTCTTGTGTCGCAGGCATGCCATGTTAGACTTTCTACTTCCCAGAGCTGATTTTTTCCTCCTAACATCTTTCCAGTTGCTCTTGCCCTTATTTCATTCAGTAATTCGTAGATTTGTTATAGATTTTACTTACAGTTCTATAGATCCATAGGATTAGGTAGCAATTGTACTGTATTATTGATAAAAACGACTAAAGTATGTTTACTTGCGGCCTTTTAGGACAATTTAGCAATTTATTTTACAAGTATTTCGTTATATTAGTATTGAACAGTTTTTCTGTGAGTTTCTCTATCCGTAGTATTTTGGAGATTCAACGGCCTTTTATCCTTTTCAGAAATCGCAATTTTTTTAGGAATCCCATCCCTCCGTAGATTATTCATTTAGGAACATTTTTATGTGAAAGCAGCATCTAATCTGAACACGTCCACAATGTTTAATCAAGTATATGTACTGTGAGGTTGTGCCATTTTTTATTTGTGTCATTAATTTTATTAGTTATGGAACGTGGTTTGAGCAAATACCAGATCATTAAATAAACAGTACTACATTTAAAAACTCGACTTATCATTACAAATTTACAACAATGAACCTACTTAACTTTATTTTAAAAAAAAGTACTAATGTTCACTTTGCAATAGTTTTTAACGTAACAACACGGCCTATAGCGAGTCTAGCTCTCTCTCTCTTCATTTTGTTGTGTCTGTATAGTTGTTAAGTAAAAGTAACAGCAATGTGTCTGTAGTAATGTTTGTATACCTAGTGAATCATGAAGCAGTGAAACGGGATTCTGTAGTGTCATCGAATGTAATAGCTTTTATGTCGTGTGTGGAAGTTATTTGGTCATTGATAGCTGTTTTAGTTATATATTTTTTGTATTTATTTTAACCTTGTAAAAAATGTTTAGATTTTAAGAAGTTCGTGCTAGTATTGTACTGAGTGAGAGTTGTCGGACATTTGGCAAATCTATATAGAAAGGCGTAAAAGTAGGTGTATTGGTGTAAGTATTTAAATGTCATATGAGGATTAATTATTAATGATTACAAATTAGTGACTTCTCCAGGTGTATTTAGATGCATGTACATACTTGTATATGCGTGTTTACGTCGATGCGCATGTATATTTATGTTTTGTACTTTATTTGTAGCAAATATACTATGTTAATTATTACTGAACTATTATTATTTTAATAATAACATTTTCCTTGTCTATACAAGTATACAAGGCAACTCAGACTTTACATTCACAAGTTGCATCGTTGCAAGACTGTAGCCATAAAAATAAATTACATAGTTGTTTGTTGTTGATGTTAAATCATTGTGAATTGTAGTTTTATATAGCGACGTCCATTCTCGGCAGCAGGAATAATTACCTAAATTAACATTTTGTTGAACGTTGTTAAGATTTATGTAGGCTGCTACTGTCAAAATCCTGCTGCCGTTAAATTACAGAGGGGCGTAATTTTTTTTAGTGTGTACACTTGTTTCATTTCATACGAAAAATATTCTGAGCCAAGTTCCACAGCATTTATTGACATTTAGAAAATTTTGTGAACTTTGGGATAACATAATGCTCCAATGTGCCATATTTATTAGTGTATTGTATGTATTGTGCATATTTTTATTTGTTTCTTAAATGTACAATTTCTTAATTATAGTAACACAAATCGACTTGCAATCAATAAAACAATCAATGTTGAAAAACTGATACCCAGATGTTGTGAAGTGATTATTTCAGATTCACCCAAACCCCATATTGAACTATCTATTCTTAAAACTGCATTAATAAAAATGAGACCAGCAGTGATGGCATGATATGTATGGAAACAACCCGAAAGCATGTAGAATTTAAACGTGTTTATTTCAAATTAAAGGAGTAATTACAATAATAGTGTTACATGAATCGGAGGAAATACGTTCCACTCCATAATAATAATGTCCTCTAATAGGTGGGAAAGTAAATAACATAAATTTTAAATCAATGTTTTGATTAAATGTAGAGTACAAAATGTTAAAGTTAAGACGTTAATAGACATTACTGACGAAGATTTCATCTGCAAAAAGTATTCACCATTAATAGAGGCAGATCAAACTAGCAGATTTAAATGTCTCATAGAAGTTTCTACCACCTTTTGGGAGGTAGACGGGGTACAATCCTTAAACCATAATTGTTAAACTAAAACTTACAATCAGCTAACACACACCTAATGGAAGTGCACAAAGGAAGGCAGAATAATTTAAAATATTAATATAATACAGTTCGTCGAAACAAACACTGCGACACTGCGAGCACAACTATGCGACGAACCTTATCATACAGAATTCACCCATCTCACAGAACATCAACTATATTATACGATTCACATTTACACCACAATATTAATACACCTATACAAGTATTTACAGTAATCAAAATCGCAGCGCTGTGATAAAAGATGTAGACCGTAGCTATTTTTGCGAAAGATATAACTCTACGAAAACGGCTGGGTTAGCCTGGGCTACTTTATTAAAGGCATCTGTTTTCGTGACTTCTTCTTTATTCCTACATTAAAACAAAGTGAACAAATTAGATCAGATATATATGTGCTACAAAGTAAATCATAACGAACGGTTTAAAAAATACCTGTTGATGAAATCAATAACCTTCGGCTTAAGTTTATTGGCACTATGCAAATGAGCCAAAACAAGAACTTGAGCCGCATTTTCAATCGTCAAATTTGCGGCAATTGCATGTTCGCAATCCTCTTTGAGACCCATTAGATCGTATTTCTCCGCAATTTGCATCAAATCCGGAGCTTTCTCACTTAAGGCCGCTGTCTCGCCCGAATACATGTACTCCAACATGGCCTTGACAACATCATCCTCAAAGTCACTAATTTCGACAGCATTTTGTGTGGACTCCACCATCTCGGAATGGAACATCGCCTGAAACACCCGACTTCGAGCTAAAAACAAATAAAGGTTAGAAGAATCTCTCCCCCACTTCGTATTATTTACTGTGCAAACCTATTAAATGTTTCTAACCTGCCAGCACAGACTTGTGTGCAAGAAATGTGTTTGTCTTGGTTGAAAGAGCAACATCCGCAAATACAGTACTCTCCAATACATTCTTCAAATCCTTACTCAGAAGTTCTATCCGTCGTAATTTGACGTCTTCCGCAGACTGAGATTCTTTAGCCATACCACCTGATCCACTAGTGTGCTTTAATTCTCCTTCAATCCACACACGGCAGTGAATTTTCAGAGTATCGTCTTCAACAAGACGTCTGACAGGGTTAAATAATTCTGTGGTGGTAATGAATTTGTCGTATCCCCAGACACTCAAGCGCTTGAATTCACAGACGTTCATGGTTTGACTTCCTGAAAAATGACCTCAAACATCAAAACCTCGTAATCAAGCTTATGTCACCTAAAATCAGTAATTACAAAATCTTGTTACATTGTAACGAATTATCCAATACCTGCTTGTTTATTAGACTTGCCATCCGGATCGACGAGACTAATTTGAAAGCGAACTTTGACTTTTCTACTCGCAGACACGTCACCATCTCCAAAAGAAAACAGGATTAAATGCACAGAAAAATATTCCGTGTCTTCAACTTTTTTCCTGGGAGACATCTTCAGCTGCCTGAAATTATTAGCATAAATGAGACCAAATTACTATATTCCTATCGGCGATCATTGATAATTGTAGGTAATAATTCTTTTGACCTAAATCATGCATTCCTAATTCTATTTTTACATACCACGAATGACTGCTTTTGGGCCCACCCTTGAAACATGGCGATTTAATCTCTTCTGCACTTTGGAAGGCTGAAAAATTTTTGAGGGTCCATAGGAAGGCAAAAGTCTCTTGTTCAATCTGTGACAGACAACAATTATTATTTATTCGCCTTTAGTAATATTATATATGAAAATCTTTCATTGAAATATCAAATATTATTGTTGTATTGCAAAATTGTGGATTAATACCTCTGACGAGGCCCAGCATTCTACACTTTCAGGACCATAAGAAGTTGATTTTCTTTTGCAAGCACCATTTCCATTATTATTGGTGCCAGAGGGGACATGGAATCGCGAATCTCCTCCGCCACCACGGACCACGAGATTGACAACACGGGGGGACGGGTTCTGTTGACCTTCGGCGTTGTTCATTCCGCCCTGATTATTGTTTGCGTTGTGGTTGTTATTATTGTTATTATTATTGGCGTTAGCGTTGTTGTTATTATTGTTATTATTCGGATTTGGATTAGCTCGACGGTTAACTTGTTGGGCGATAGCGTTTAAAATTTGTTGCTCTCGGAACTGACGGATTCTTTCCCTCTCACGTGCGCGTTGCTCTCTATCGTTAGGACCGTTCCGGCCACTATTAAGTCATCAATATTCAATTAAATTAAACATCTTATGAAATATTATTAATAAATTAGTAATAAAAACATACATAACTGAACAAAACACAACACAACACAATTGCAAAGTCGCCAATACGCATATCAACAGTGGTGAGTGCTGGTAATAATTTACAAGCAGAATAACAAACAGGTATAGTATAGGTGAATAAAATAAAAGTGAAATTACAAGTCAAACCCAACACTTAATAATTTCACTCATTATTAGTACACAAGGAAACCCTAAGCTAATTTCGCAAGCATGTAATATTATGGACAAGTTGTAATATTATGGACAAATAAAATATCACTGTACTTCCCAAAACTAACGTGATTTCTACAACATTACTAGACTTGTACTATAATACCAGATACATTTGATTACAGCATCTATAGCAATTTAAGCTTATTCGGTTAGTAGAATGTGGTGAAAAAACACGAGAGCCAGGTGCCTTCTACGTCGCGTATACATATAATACAAAGATTGCAAAATGTAGCCACTAAATAGTTGTTTTGATGAACAAAAGCAAACATAGCTTCCCTCAGAATCACAAGATAACATATTTATAATTCCAACAGTGTTACTAACCTCATATTTTAACAGTGCAACAAGTATCGAATGTTTCTAGATTTGTTGCTTGGGTCAAAGATGTCATCAAATGATACATAAATCTCAATTTCGGAAGGCTGAGGTAAAATGGCTAAAACTCTGCGAAGGGTTTGTCACGATTGCGTCATGAGATGAAACAATGGCAGTTTAATCCGAATGACTCTTGTATTTATTTACTTGCATTACAGACAAAGCTAAAGTTTAGGCACGAATAGTCCTGGCTTTTAATTCCTTGTTTACCCAACTGTTTCACAAGTACTAACAAATACTACACACACAAATAATAATTACTCTTTGTCTCAATAATGTCGTATCGTAAAATCGCCAATCCGCCCAACCGTGAGATCAGTTAGCAACATACAGTTAATAATATCAGCGTAACTTTTATCATCTGGGGTTTAATACGAAATGTCACTTTTGCAATTTCCCACAGGTCAATGTCCCTTCAAGTTCAACAATCAGTGATCACCCACAGGTCCACTATCCCCTCAAAATCAATCAGACATCTCCCAGACGTCAATTATCCCTTCAAATTAAAGTTTTATCTCACAGGTCAATTATCCCTTCAAATTTCAATCAGTGATTTCCCACAGGTCAATTATCCCTTCAAATCCACTTCCATATCTCTTCCAATGCGATCAATATCTCTTGAAATCCAATGAATATCCCTATAAATCCAATCAAAATACCTTAAAATCCCATCAAATCTCTTAAAAACTACTCAACATCCCTTAATATCCTTAAAATATTGTACCAGTAAAGACCTCACTTGTAACAAGGTCAAGTAAAAAAATTTACCAACATTCCACAAACATAATAATAATAATGATTCTTGATCTCGAAATCGAAACCAAACCCACAATTCCTTGATGTTGAATTGAAGGTTGGTCTCAAATTGTAAAAACAGAAAAAAGGGTCAGCAAACTTCTTTAACAGATAATTACCAGCGCAATCCTGCACACAATCTTCCAACTCACAAGACAAGAAGGTTGTGCTGGAACTCGACCCAACTCTTTTATTTTAACAATCCCACATCCAACAACATGGGGTCGATGCTAAAATGTGTCCCTTATTACTTTAATATTCTCATTCACATATATAATATACCACATGTGAAATCAATTTTACGCTATATTTTTACAATAATATTATCTATATGGTATGGTAAATTATTAATAGCCAAAAGAATCTTCCTCTGTCGTCCTTCCCTTTTAATTTAAACTCCTCACCTCACACAACATTTAAATCATCAACAACAACAAACACTCACATGTGCCAGTGACGGAGGAACGGAAGTATTATGGAAAGAAGCAGCGAACGCAGTTGTGAGACTGGAATTCTTCAACCCGTGTCCATGAGTTTCCAGCAGTGATCTACAAACAAAATAGTAATATCGATTTACACAAAATCAGCTGGCTCCACAATCCCTGACGACACGACAACGACACACCACGAGCGACCAGCAGCAGTTTTGTGTTGATATATGCCTTCCCTGTAATGTTTTTCAAGATATCGCGATCCTCTCTCTCTTTCTCTCTCTAAATAATATTAAAAGATTTGTTCATTTCATTCTTCACACTACGAATTTTTAATAGATCAAGTATAATTAACTTCCCTTACATATTTATATCCTTGTGGTTTTTTTTTCTTCCTTTCTACATATAAGTTATACCAAAGTTTACGTACATCCAAAAAAAATAAATACTGCCAGACTGACAAGTATAGAAATAGAACCTTATCCTGTATATCCTCTGAATATTCCTGATTCTGCTGATTCCTGAACCTCAAACTACTTTAAAAAAAGACTATGTATACTTTTTCTCTATCTCTATAAGTTCCATATTTATACATTTCTTACCGTAAATTCTCCTCGTAATTCCACCACGAAAATGTCTAATTTCCCTCGCTGGACAATCGTCCTGAACACCTGGAGCACAATTAAAGAATCTGATGGCAAAGGTTGAAATTTAAATGAACCAAAATGTAGATCAGTCAATTTACAGATGCATTTCCAAATAAAATGTGATTGCACGCGAAGCTGCAAAGTACTTGTTTTACTTTCATTTTACGTGGAATTTCATATCAAAACATTCGGGGGCCTCCCTTATGCATGACAGAAGCAGAATTCCCAATGCGCAAGTGCAGTTCAAATTCCAGCGCCTTTTTTGAACGGAAATGTTTTCAATTGAATTTCGTCCCTTTTCCAATGTACTAAAAACGTTTGTAGTGTGAAATATTATCGTTATCAACAACTACAAAGTCTTGAAGAGAAAGACAACAATCCAACAACATGCCAGCAGGGAAACCACGAAGTAATCCGATATACGACAAGCATTAATTTAATTATTTAATCTATTATTTAAATTTAACTTATTTATTAAAGTTAATTTCATAATATAATAACTACTAGTCACCATTTAGTTAACATTAGAAAAAATTGAAGTGAAGTAAAAATTACGCATCTCTGCGGGTTCGCCAGTTTTAATGAATCAAACATTGGGGACAATGCATATTACATATCGTCGATTAAACATGTAAAGGTGCTAAAATTTTCGTAACGTTATGGCTTAAAAACAATTATAGCACATTTTCATGTTCAGCCGATGATATACATGTTTATATTACAATATTGGAATGGAAATATTGTCGAAAAAGTACATTGCTTAGATATAAAATAAAACTTGAACGAAATATTGTCAACAAGAAGGGATGAATAAATAAGGCAACATATACTTCAAGTGCATTTTACATATCTATACCTTAGGGTGCCCAGTTTTTTAAATCTGGATTCCGGGACCGGGACATCCAAGTGTGAATACAATTTTAAGGCAAAATCAGTAAATTTATGTAGCAATTAGCAAAACAATTCCGGGACGTTGTGGTTTTGGGACGAATGTCATCCGGGACAATGTCTTCCAGGATTGTCCCGGTTATTCCGGGACGTCTGGGAACCCTAATTCTACCTTCACGTAATAAATAAATACGGTTAGGTTATGCATTTATGTAGGTGCATTTATGTAGTTGTTATTGTCTTTTGCCCTATTGTCTCTTATGCTCAAATATATGAATGAGCTATCTTTGTTAAAAATTTGCCACTTAAAATAAATCAAATAATAGATCTTATTGCTAAAAACTTGATGTACCCAACATATTACTCGAAAACACATAGGTAAGTAGATTGACCGCGCTGAAACGTGAGGTTCCGCCAGCCCAGAAGTGTCGTCCCTCTAGCGTTTTTTTCGCGTTACTTGACTCTGGTTTATATTATGCGCAAACCGTTTGTAAAATTAATTTTAATAATGTAACTTTCACCTTCTAAAATATTAATGATAAAAAATTATTTAAATATTTTTTTAAATAAGTATTTTTAATACTTAATAATAACTTATAATTATTTAAATGGACAGTATTTAAATATTTTTAAAATATTTTGTAATTTAACATTTAAGGTAACCCACGCCCACAGCTACGTCAAAAGATCTATCAAAAACAGACAGCAGATAAAAAATTCTTTTGTAAAATCCGCGAAGGACGTAAATTTAAAAAATTAATGAGTTTCAGAAAATTGTATAAATTTGAATTTTTAAAAACTCCAAAAGCCATTTGTATCCATCCACCAGGAAATCGAAACAGGAACAGAATACAGGGAAGGATAATGGATTTAAGATCAGAACGTCGCGCCACCGGAGCAAAAACTCGACGTTTTTTAATTATTGATTTTTATTTGATTAAATTTGCTACATTTAAATGCTTTTAATCGTTCGGCAGTTATAGAGAAAATCATTTTTGATTTACATGTCCGTTACAACAATAATATGGTTTCCAAGAATTATTCTTGATTTTGTAGCTTTGACCATCAGGGTTTCCTGATAATTACACAGTATTGTAAATAATTTATAATTATTAATAATAAATTATAATTATTATAATTTATTTTGTTTTGTGGGGAAAATTTTGATTCTAAATATTTGTAAAATAATGCAAGTCCCAAAAAATTTCCCCCATCCGCTACTACAACAAAACTGGCCAAAACCCAACGTCTCGTCGGAATTTCTGAATGCTTTCAAGTTCGAAATCTTCGATGTCCCTACTGTATGTTATTGGATGGTGACCTTCAGACCCGCGATCCTTCTCACAGTTGTTTGCTACCTTCTGGGGATTTTCATCGGTCAGCGACTCATGAAGCACAAGGAACCTTTTAATCTCCGGCCAGTCCTTTTGTTTTGGAATACTTTCTTAGCTCTGCTTTCATTGATCGGGCTCTCGCGGACATTTCCGGAAACTTTCTACAACTTAAAGCAGGGGGATGGCATTCATAAGTCATTGTGTACATAGTAAGTAATAATAAGTTAATGTATGATTACCTATTTTTTATGATAATGATTTGATAATTATTAATTTTTGTTTAATTTTTTTAGTGATATTCATAATTTTGCTACCGGTTTTTGGGCTTTAGTCTTCACACTCTCAAAAGTTGTTGAGCTTGGTGATACAGCTTTTATCGTCTTAAGGAAGCAGCCACTTATATTTTTACACTGGTGAGATTTCCGGGTTAATGAATACTAGATATCAAATAAATAAGAATGTAAATAAATTTAATTACTTTTTATTTGCTTTACCGAAATTAAGGTACCATCATATAACGGTTCTGCTCCTGTCCTGGCTGTCCCATGAATCCTACGACCCTGGTTTCCGATGCTTTGGACCGATGAATTATTTTGTTCATTTGTGCATGTACACTTACTATGCTTTCAAGGTACTTGACATTGTGAATTTCTGAGCTTAATCTAAATGCCTGAATTATAAAGTGTGTTAAATCAAATTGATAAACAATACAATGTCATTCTTCAACAGAGCCAGAAGATTGCAGTCCCCAAGGAATTCGCAATGGCCCTCACAGCGATGCAAATTATTCAGATGATTGTGGGATTCGTCGCCAGTATCTACAGCTTATACATGCTTCGTAAGTTTCTATATAACTACCTACATTTTTTAAAATTTCCCTTCTTTATTTAGTATTATTTTGTTTAATTCAAAATGACCTTTTTAACTCAAAATCTATTTATTTGCAGTCAGTGGCTCCATTTGTCACCGTCGATTAGAAATAGTTCTGTTCGGACTGCTAGTCTACGTGACCTATTTCGTACTCTTCCTCAATTACTTCGTTCAAACTTACTTTTTACGAAGGACCAAGATCAAAAATACTTAATTGACATCGTATACATTAAATTACTTAATTCCTGTTATATAAAATACTTCAAATTGTACAAAATAGATGTAGAACGTATTGCAAAATCAAGGAATTTGAAAATTAAAAGCACTCATTGTTGTAACGGACAGTTTTTTATTTAATAATTATTATTTTTCATTATTATTTAATTTAATTAATAAAAACTTTTTAAATAAATTTTATAAGTTTAAATTAAATGCTTAAAAATTAAATTAGTGAATTTAAATTACATACTAGATTAAATTTACATCATAAAATTATATATCAATATCTAAAGTTTAATTTATAAATTAATTTAAACATTGAAATAAATTAATTTAATTAATACATTAAAATAAAATAAATAAAACATTATCAATTTAAAGCCATAAACCCGCAAGACGGAGTATTTTGTATTTGTCCGATGCTTGTCTTGTCGGATATCGGATTACTACTTGCCGGCATGTTGTTGCAGTGAGTTTGATCAAAAGGTATCATTGTTTACGCTCGAACATACGAAATGCTTCCAAGTCTTCAGTCTTCATATTTGTAACTTGTAACAGTTTCGTGAATTTTCCTCTTGTGGTGGACCGACTTACCGACGAAGGGAAAGGCAAAGGTTGCAGATAATGAAGAAAATTATTTAACTTTGTCTTTTAATTGTAATCATGTTAATTCCTGTGTAAATTAAGAAATTGCCGTTCTACTTTCAAGGTTTGCAAATTATAAACCTTGTATATTTGATTTACATAAAAGCAATGTTGTCATTTTTGTTTATTGCTGTTTGTACTTTCTCTTGTTGTTATTTCTGAAGTTACATATTTCTCTTTCGCCATTATAAAACTTGTTTATAATCAAAATTGTTTAATTTTGATCAATAATTATTTTTTCCATTCGTAGAAATCGCTTTTCGAAGTTGTTGGCAATTGTCACTTGTCAGTCCTGGAATTATTTTGAGTTGGATTCAGTTGTGGTAAGCAAGGATATTTAATATTTGTAAGGGTGGAATTAAGTTTGTAGTTAATTTAGTAAAATTTACATTGTACCTTTTTGTATTTTGACGATATAATTTTGTTGAATGGTGCAATTTATGTATGTTAGAAGATTAATTGTGATTTGGGATTTGTTCAGGACGGAACGTTTTGTATTTGTTGTAATGAAATATATTTTATTTTAGATTGGGACTTGATGGTGTTTTTAATTTATATTTAGGATTATAATTTAGGAAGAATAATTACTTTATTTTAATATTTTTTGACACAGAAAGACGAACCAGACGAGGATAGTGGATAAGATGGCTTTCGCGACAAGGGTTCCTTTAAGATTGAGCAAACTTTTGAATCGTGGAGTGAACAATGGAGTGAATTATTATCACGCATTTAAGCCGGTCGTTTGTAGTTCAACCCTTGGTGCCAGTAACTTCAGTCAGAGCCAAGCCCGATACTTAAGTGATGTTCGTCTTCCGGATGTAACAGAGTTTGTGACGCCGATTGCACCTACCGCGACGATTTTCAGTGACTTACCACCGGTTTTGCTTACGCAAGATTTATTATGTCAATTGCATGATTTCTCGGGTATGCAAGTATATGCAATTACATTAGTTAGGATTCTTACAAAATGGATGACGATGTTTAATTTTTACGTTGTTATTATTCTGCAGGATTAGCATGGGCCCCAACAATAGTATTGACAACTTTAGGCTTGCGATTTGTCACTGGACTTACAATCACTGTAATACAGCAGAAATCGGCAACAAGATTGCTGGCACTCAACCCGGAGCTAAAAAGACTGGGTGAAGACCTTGCAAGAGAGGTGGCGATAGCAAAGAAATTGTATAACTGGGATGATAGACAAACCAAACGTAACTTTAAACAATCGGTAGGTACAAAATATTATTCCATTTTTAAAATTCTCTGTCAAGCTACTTTTGTCGAATGTATTTAAAGTTTGGGTAAATGCATGCAAAAATTTGGTCTATTTGCAGTTCAAGAAACATTATAAAAAATTGTTCGTAGAACATAATTGTCATCCCATGCGAGTGTTTGCTCTCCCGGTGTTACAGTTGCCGTTGTGGGTGTGTATTTCTAGTTCTATAAGAAACCTCGCTTCCATGCTGCCCGCAAATGTCCCTGGTATGTGATAATATGCTTTCACTTTGTTCAATCTTTAACAAACATAAGGTTGCTATTTTATAAAGAGTACGAGTAAGTTAATAATACATGTGTAAAGTTCCACCTAAATCAGTGTACTACATTTTAAAAATAAAGTCGAACTAATTAAAGATGGGAAATTTCTAAAATACACAGATACTACAGAGCAGCAGTACAGATACATGCAAATGGCAGTAGAGAATCCAGGTTTCATCGAAAGCCTTGTGATACCTGACCCGTTCATTTTACCTGGACTATTTATTTTGGTGAATTTGATAAATATTCAACTCCATTCGTCAAATGCAATTACCGTACCTCAGTCATTTGTGCGGAAAGCAATACCATGGTGTCTAAGGGGAGCCATTGTCGGGATAGGGTTACTTGGAGCTTATTTTCCTTCTGTAAGTTTTCTTCGTGACCAACCTACAAGCTTTATACTATATCTACCTATATAAAATTCCTCAAGGGACAGTAATTCCATAATTGGGATGTAAAAAATAATTGTGACATATGTTGCCATAATTTGCAGGCTGTCACAACGTACTGGGTGGCTTCAAGTGTGGGTGGTTTACTTGTCACCATACTTCTGAGGTTGAATATTCTGAGGCGCCTGTTCCGACTCCCACCTTTACCTTCTAAGTTACCAACTATTACCTCGAAAATACCCTTTCTTGGAAGGTCAAAGAGCAGGGGAGTTTAGTATTAAATATTAATTATGATTTCATGCATCTCCAAAGATGTTGTATGTAGAGTATTTTCTTATTTCGGTGCTTTGTATCTGCGAATGTCGTAATTAATGCAGAAAAAATATTCTTCACACTACTAATAATAAACTTGATTCGGGCACAGAGCAGCCACAAAATGTATACGGGCTACAATTCATTTTCAATAATAAATTTACTTCTACGTATGGATACTTATGTTCACTCACTGTAGCCATCTTATCTTTCATTCTACTTGTAGAGTTTAATTTTATTACTTTCATATCAATGTCAGAATTATTATAGCTGAGCGGCATTTGCAATTGGTTATTTATTATTTTTAGCATCCCAACAAACGTTCCCAAAACGGGATTTCAGCGTCGTAAAAACAACGTTCATACTGTTTTCCAAAATTTCGTAGCAGACAATATCGTTGGTAGGGGGCGGTGGTGTAAGCGTGGACAGTTGAATGCTACCGTCGACAATATAGTTTTCAATAGCTTCACGCAATCGGTAAAAAACTCATTGTCCAACAAATCTCAATAAAAGAAAAGAGTAATGGTATACTATTTAGCGTTGCGAGAAAGCATTTGGCTGTACCTTCGAATGATTTAACTAAAATTGTTAGAAAAGTTAAAAACATAATGATAAGTAATTCCTAAATAAACGATTCTTTCGAATTCCCCCCACCTTGTTTGACATGCATACGATGCAAGGCCTATTCTTTATTATAGTGAATCAATTTGGGGTGAAGTGCATAATGTACTTACGTAATTTTAGATTTATTTAAAATGTAAACGTGTTTAATTATCTGCTAAACATCAGTTAACCATCAAAAAAGCTGCTCTGGAGTAAGTAATAGCTTTTGAAGAAGATTTAATCTCTTAAGAAAGGACCAGAATTGCTTCCGTAGATTCCCCCAAATGGAGTCATTAATCGTTTGAAGATCCTTGTAATTTTCATGTGCAGATGCAAGGTTGTAAACTTGATATTGCAATTTTTAATTTCGCACATCTTCAAAGCAATTCACACTTCATCAATCCGGTTTTGTAACATGACCGTAGGTGTCCATTACACGCTAAATTACAATCGCCAGCCAGACAGAACTGAGTGAGTGAACGACATGGAAACGCAATGTATATACAATGTTCTTTTTAAATTCATTTGCATGACCATCATAATTCAATATAAACACACCGGTCTGTGCACATTACGCAAGACAGAAATTCCGTAATTTAGTTTCGGGCGAAATAATCATTTTATTAGACCATCCACTACGAACCTGAATGCTTCGAAAGAAATTAAATAGTGAAATTGATGACCTGAGACGTGTTACATCATTTAAATTGAAATCATCTCAGTATTCATCAGGATCATACAAAGCTCCAACGGCTAAAGTCCAATCAAGCTTCGCATCAGGTTTAATGTTTGAAAACTTGGCTTAAAAATCATACCCGTCTAGTCAAATATAGAGTTACTTACTTGATGATAGAAGATGCAACTGCTTGCCTTGATGGAAGATTCAGCTGTTTTACTTGATGGAGGATGCGACTTCTTTAACTTGGAAGATTCAACTGCTTCACTTGATGGAAGATGCACTTCTTTAACTTAGAAGATGAAACTGCTTTGAGCGAAGTAAAGTATAGCTTGGTCAAGACTTTATTATGCTTAATTTACAAAGTTACCATCCTCTAATCCGACTGTGAAGAACTGCTTTGAGCACATTTCCAGTCTTCATAAACTGTATTATACATATTTTAGCTTTAAAAAGGTGTGGATTTTGTGAAAATGCGCTATTGACTTTACAAAAGTTAACTTACATACCATTACACCATGTAATCTCACTGAGAATCAAGCTACCCTGGAGTGAGACTTCATTTGGAACAATAGTTTTCCTTGAGTTTGGCCAGTCAGTGAAGATATCTGGACCTGCGTGTGCATCTTAAAGTCAACACTCATATAGTGCTTTATAGCTGAGCTGACATGAAGGAAGACGGAAGATGAAAGGAAAGGATGATATGCAAATGACGGCATTAAGACAGGGCGGAACTAAACTTTTTAACGTCTCTTTCAACCACGATTCCCTTAAAGTTCCATAATTTATCATGAATATATCATACTTAAATGCTCGTATGGTCAATTGAATTCTCCATGACTTGGACTTGTTTTCATTAACTTTGGAACTTGTAAAACTTTTAGTAACACATTCTGCTCTCTTATATACATATGAATCCTATCCCAACATACTTAAATACTATAAACACCCAAAATATATAGATCATCTAAACTTTGTATGCAGCCTGAAGTACCGCGAATAGCTATGGAGTAATTCGTTTCGTGATGTCCTAATTCCAGAGTGTTTACAGAAAGCAAAATGTATTTGTCTGAGTAAATACTGCAATTGGAGTATCGTTATATAAATAAACACACAACATTAGCTCTTTAGATGATGGAGAATGAAGTTTGTTTGCTTAATCAAACATTTCAGCTTATGTGGTGCTTTTTATCATTTTATATAATGATTTGAATAAGCTTGTGGGGATTCATCAATTATTCCAACTTTCCGCTGCTTAACATTTCAATAAATAATAATGTCTCTCTCAAAAACATATATTTCAATGCCGTACTTACTGGCGACTTGAAATTTCATTTCATTTTACTATTTTTAAATTATTAAGGTGGAAATGCTACTAACCACTGTATCCGATTAGCTATACTATATAGTTCTGTATACTAAATTCAGTATTAAGGCGATACTAGATACTACAGAGTTAGGATTATGATTTACAGAGAAAATCCATATTTCAACCATCCCCTTATAAGGAGTTCCAAATCAGATTTTATTGATTCCAAGACTTCAATTATTGGAAGCTTGAGTCGTGGTTAATAAAATATTATTGATACTCAGGTGTTGATGATTAGGCTGTGATTTGAAGTATTCAATGTGTAAATGAGGGTGAGGCTAAGGCTGACTTATATTAATTCTGAACTCACTTCGTATCAGATCATCTCCCTAACTATATACTAACTAGGTAATCACATGACAACGCACCTTCCAGCATTTCATTTGTATGGTTTCCTTCTATTATTATTTTGAATGCGTTAATAGTATACTGTGGGAGCTGTCAGAATTCCCTTGCATGCGAGGAAAAACTGATTTCTTACTGAAAATCCTATAGATTAAGTATTTGAAGAGATTCCCCGGAAAATAAACTATGCACAGGACCGGTTATAAATGATCTTCATGAAAGATTCTGGCTTTAGAACGCGTAATCGACAACCTTTCACATATGTAAAAAGCATTACAAGCACTTAGTAATGGCAGCATAATTACCCTAAAAACATATTGATAATTTTGCCACCCATACAAAATAAGATCAAATAATTCTATATTAATCAGATGGTTGTCAGGAACTTTTTTCGCTTTTTTTAACGTTTTTCATAAAAGAGGACTCCATTCCGGGGCATTTACGTCTCCCGAATGGGGTAACCCGGGACATAGCATCCTTCCGTATTCCGGGACTGTTCCCAGTTTCCGATGAGTCCGGGATATGTGAGAACTCTATTAAACAAGAAAGATCTGTTATAAATAATGATCATCCTCAAAATCTTGACTTCTGATAGAACCTAGCAGCCTCAACAACTTACATTTCCTATAAATTTGCATATTGTAAGAACTCTGTCATGTCAGCACTTCCTGTAAATTGTCGTGGAGGAAAAGAAAGGATGGTTGGTTTGGTTTGGCTTGGCAAAAGAAATTATGTAAAGCTAGATGCCATACTTGGTAAAATATCAAATAGCTTCTTGTAAAAGTTTATTATTCCTTACTTGATAAAAGTCGTATGATGTAGTGTTTTGTGAACAGACTGTGTGGATGGTTGAAAGAAAATATTTTGTCATTCCGGACATATGTAGATACATGTGGTGTGGGTCGTGCAAAAGGGAATTTTGTAAACAAGGAAAGACATATAGACGATATAGAGTTGACTAACAGGCATTGAGGAGTTCCTACATCAAAATCCTTGTCATAAATCTTTCAAATTTTTATTTCGATCCTTCGTTTCCTCTGCACATTTCCGAGAGACAAGTGTGCGGGGAATGGTTCTATATAGTATCTTTCTCCATGTAATAACATTGTCATTCCCCCTTCGGAATAAATATTATTCAAGCAATATTTCCGTCCATACTCCATACTCTTGTTGCATCTATCTTGCATATTTCAGCACCTATATTCCCGGTAGTTCAAAGTTTTGCTGGGATGTTACTCTGAAGCTTCCTATGCTATTCTCCGGTTCCAGTTAAAACAAAATTCAGCTCGAAATTCGACTTTACTCCTCCGATTCTAAATTCAGCAAGTTCTCCCAGTCTAAACAAAGTATATTTTGTGTGGTAGTTCGTTTTTCTGGACGTGCAGAGCTATGTAGTTAAGTTTATCCTTGTGTCCCATTTGCACATCTGGATTTTGATTCCAGTTATATGTTTTTGTCTGTTGTCATGCCTTAAAGTCTATACACAAGTATAATACACAGTGAGTGTACACTTAAAGTATATTGTTATGTCATGTAATATGTTTGTGTAATGTTCTATATGTATTTGTAATATGTAAATATGATAAATTTAACATGAAGATCCATGAAGTGCAAGGTCTGTGGAGTACGTGCGGTGCCTCAGATGCCAGAAACTTATGGGGAATTGAGGAATTTTATCAAATTTTAGGATTCTTCCAGCTCAAAGTACAAAACAACGGGCTCATCTATATTTCACTGCAGTATTGAAGCCTCAGTCCAAGATTTTGTAGCAGTGTATCTGCAATTCCTGGGAATCTTGATGATGACTCTAGTGCCGCAACGCATGGACTCACTGTCATAACATTATAAACCCGTATAGGTACTTGAATTATCTATGAATACAAGTATATTTGTTGTATGCAGAGTGACTATAGTATAGTAGTAAATTACAGAACAGATAGTATACATATAGTATACATACTATAGGTAACTTGGCAAACTATCCCTAATTTGATCTTTCACGCTTGCAATTCAATCCCTTGTGAACACCTGATCATCCCAGAGATGCTATAATTAACATAAAAACTATTAATTATTATGAGCGTAGACTCAATAAATCTACGGCCATTCAACGTAACCAGCAAAAATTTAGATTTCATGCTCATGACCATGTCGCTCTTTTCCTTTTCCCTTGCCATATTAATAAGTTGCAACTGATTACTTACTCAGGCATGGACAGGCGTTATTTATTTAAATACCTGAGTGTCGACGTAATAAACTTCAAAAGCGGAGGCGAGCTCGTTGCACTTAAAACTATGAGATGCATTTTTACAATGCATTTCAGAGATATTGTAATATACTTGTAAGAGATGGTATAAAGCTTTCAAGTGGTATTGTCCTGTATGTTAGAGATAATACAATGAATTTGAGATTGGTATTACCAGGATTCAGGATATGTGTTTAGCTCGGGATGGAAGAATGCTAGTTCGTGGATCGAGAATTTTGTGGAAATGAATGTGATGTGAAATCCCTTTTATAAATGGCAATTAATAGAATCCTCTCACTCCTTTACTCTCAAGGTTTATATTAAAGAATCCTTATTGTAGTATTTATTAAATATATTGGATCCTCTCAAATATTATAACACAGAATAACTTCAATTAAAATATATAAATAATAGAATCCTAAATTCTACACAAGTCACAACTCCAGCTCCTCTCAGTTCAAGTTCATGTAGCCGACAGAGACTCCTCTTTTCTTCTTATATTCTTGGAGCCTCTTGAATCCTCTTATTCTGCACTTCTTCAATATTACATTTACATTAAGGTAAATTCCTTATTCTAAAATTAGACTTATCGCTAGTACTCGTTTCCTCTAAAGTCAAGTTAAATACTCTCGAACATTCCTTTTATCTTATCCTATTCCTTTCAGGTAAAATCCTAGATATTAGTATCGCTATGGCGTATACAATATGATATCATATTAAGTTGTATATTACTAAAACCTGCTGGAGCTACAATATAGTAAATGCATTTTATAATATATTAAAACAAATGATAATCCATCCTATCCTATAGATGCTGGCGATTTGTATGTATTATACAACACAGTAAACCTTTCATTACCGACCTGCGCTCCATCCCGCATTGTGTCGATGAAGAGTTTTTTCGTGAAAACAAATGCACTATAATAATGGGATAATTACACGCTACACATCCTAAGTACCATTTAATTCCTGTGAAACACCAAAGTCCATTAACTATACATACCCATCGTGCTTTTTCTCCTATATGCGATTCTCATCTTGAATCGATCCTATAAAGTTCGGCATGTATGTTGACACACGAAATGTGTTATTATGATACAGTTTTGGTTTTTTGTTCAGCGTCCAGAAAACTAATAAGTTTTTAGCTGAGCTGATTTTGGCAAGGTCCATGAGCTTGTATTACAACATTATTTTGGTATAGAGCTTATATATTGTGATGTTGATATTATTTTACATCCTTTCATGTCACCATCTAACTATGTACATATGTATATAAAGTTACTAAAAGTGTAATACAAGTTAATACAAAGTATATCAATGGAAAATGGATTGTCGTATAGCGTATGTAATACAACAAAAATGCAGAAAAACGATGGTAGGCAAAGAATAGCTTGCCCTTTTAAGTAGGAGTATTTATATTATGTAAAATTCAGTGTACTACCTCATCTTGATGGAATGGCGAACAATATGCACGCGTGTTATCAACTTACAACCGAGAGAACGTTCAAGGATTACATTGTAATAAGTACACAACGGCTGAGTTGATATTGAAAGGGTGCAGCCTATGTACTTTTATTGTATGGAGCACATATTTCTCTATATAACCAACAACTTATAGCTTCACATTTTTATTTTGAGTTTATCCCACTTTTATTATAATTTCAAGATTATGAGTGTCTACGTGCTGACGGAAGATTTCAACTTCTAAACCCATACGCTCAACGTTTATGTAAGCTGCCCAGCCTATGTTTGGATATTTTCTTTCCGTATATCCCGAGAGTGCAGATATCTCTTAAAGATCATACAACAGAGCTATCAGATACACAGCTTTCGCTTCATTATATATTTTCCTAAGAATAGCATGTACACAGATCATTTTTATTCCTTTCAGATACTCTTCATATATTTCATACACGAAAGCTGAATACGAAGACTCTGGGCGGCACCTTATCTCATCTTTTTAACGTCGTCGTCGTCCGTGCCTGCATCTCTGATGCCAGAGAGGATTAATAATACTTCACATTATTGGCACTTTCAGCGATCTTTACCAGCACTTGGAGTGTAGCAGCTTTTCAGTTAGTTAATAACATGCGTCCTGGTAGTATATAGAAAAAATTGACTGGATAAAAGTCTAGTGGTTTGGATTTACGTTTTTTACATCTCAGAAGTACTTACAAAGTTACTTACTAAGTGTATGTATATAGGACTGACTTACGGATAATGTTTACTTTTTAATTTGTATGCATGTTTTTTTCAATTTTCCATCCTCGCATGATTTTTGGCTCAAAAAAATCGTGGGAAAATAAATAAAAATGTTAGTAGTTAAGTTAAGTGGATAAAAAATTAATAAAGAATTAAAATTCTTCCTTCTAAAAACCCTTTTTTGGCTTGATAATAATTTTGTTGTATACAGTCTTGCCTTGTTTCGTAATGTAATTACATACGTAATAATTTTTTGAAGATTACAACAAGTTTGAAGCATCCGTTTAAATAGTTTTGAGTTCTTGTATGAATTGTATAAGTATAAATATAACTATTGTACATACCTGCATTGTATATAGGTAGTTTATTTAAATACATGAATGTGCATTTTGTATGGCTTGTTTCTCGTGTTCCACAGTGGATCGTCTGTTTTCTCCATCCAGAGAAATATTTCCGGAGAAGTCAAAAAAGGCGTGATTTTTTTCTTTTAGTTCAAGTGCTCATGGTCTGGAGTTCCCATCGGTCTCCAATCACCAAAAGGCTTCTTCCAGATTACACTCTTAAGGCTTCTCTAAATTGCTCCGTTTCTCCTTAATGAATGTTTATATGTTTTGGAAGTGTTCACTTCTCATTTCACAACTGCTATAATGTCAACTATGCACCAGTCACAATAACAAGCGATTACATACATTAGGATGAAAGGTTTGAGAAGACAGTGTGTGTACAATGTTTAAGCTCAGGGAACTTGACAGTATTATGAATAGTTTACATTAACTGATATGTGTACATAGGAATAAAAGCCTTGTTTAGCTTAATGTTTCTCCTTTGATATAAGATGGGAACCAGGACGTTTGGTTCCTTCTGAGAGCATGTTAGATTTTGATTCATGCACGTTGGTTGGTATAATTTGAATCATGCACACATAATGCTGGTAGCAATAAGTATTTTTTGAATCTTGCTGCACTATGATAGCTATACTTACATATTTTGGATCATATTGCATTATAGAGGAACTATATTTATAACATGAGAGTATAGCTTTATTTTGGATCATACAACATGTTCGTTGTTGGATTCGAGATCATAATGCCTGTTGGATGTGGGATTTTGGATTATACATGGTGTTAGTTGTCGGATCATGCAGAGAATGTTGGATGATATACATAGCATGTTGACTGTGGGATCAACCCTGTTATTGACTTGCTTGTCCAGAGTGGATTTGAATTTCCATGGAGTAAACTCATTAAAACATGTGGTACAGATAGATCCTGACTCCTGGCATTCCGTATACTGGAATTCCCATATTGCTCAATCATGAGGAAGGAAAAGTGTGCTGGTATTAGTACATTTACTCCTTTTTAAGGTCTTTATGCATGGAAGTTCTCTTAAAAATACCTCAGCAAGTCACACACCGTTTATCATATCACCCAAGCAAGCACTCTATATATTTCTCAGTCAGCTCAGTGCACGGCATGCTGGCTACTCTCTACCTCCGGACGGACTAGTCTTCTCTATTAAGCTCATCTCAATGTTATAAGCACTGGCTCACGGACAAACTTGAAAGAATAATTTTTAGTGGGCTTTAATGTAGCTAAAAGGATCCACGTATACAGTTTTTGTATTCCGCGTGGATAGACAGGAGGGATAGACACACACACTGCATGTCTGCATGCCGGCTGCAAGGATGGTTTGGCCTCATGATTACAACAACTACCTATATACATAAGCAAGTTCCTTTAACTTGGACCTAACAATCCTCCGTATAACAATGTGCACATTGGAGCAGTGTGACTCACAGGCATGTTTAGTTGTTGTGTGTATGAGGTCTGTTATGCAATTAGCTATATACACACACATGGTATAACTATATGTATCCCTAGATGCATTTATGACGCTTAAGTATACGTAGCTACTTATATATGTATCTAACTAAGTATATGATATAACTATAAGTACCTATTTGTGCCTCTCTGGTATGTTTGTATACATGCACATATAGGATAGGATCCTGCGAGATATCGTGAGTACTGTTGAAGCTTTAGTTAGATGTTGAAGTTTTAGATGTTGAAGCTTTAGATACTGAAGCTTTGGATGTTGAAGCTGCATACTGCATGCATGTACTTATACAGAGGGAGTATCTCGTATAGGATGAAGCACTGACAACAACAAGACTTGTCCATGACTATATACGTGTGTTGTTACATTACGTTACGATGGGATAGACGGCCAAGTGAGTACGGACGGATGGGCTCCTTCAGCTTCAACCCCTTTCGTTACTTACATTACGATACAAGATGGACTGAAACAAGCGACCATAAAAAATGTAGTTTTTTTGGACATAAGGCAGAAAGCATTGGAGGCATATATAGGGGGATGAAGGCACTGCACATGTATACCTATGTGGCGTACACGACTCCGACAACGATGCTGCAGATGATACATTTTCAAGGAACCACACATTCGACTTGTGAGTGTGATGGAAGTGAGAGAGTGAAAATCTTTTGCTTCCAACTTCACCAGTATTACAACAATACAGTTTATATATAAATACACGGAGCTCACGCAGCTATGGCAAAATTCCCTTACCTTAAAGCATACTCAGTGGACTGCAGTAGAGACGACGAGCGTGTGTAGAAACCTCAAGAATATCCAGTGTGCTAAATAAATATATTCTCAAGTGCTTCACTCCATCAAATATTCCTGACTATGCCTACAGCATCAACAGTGAATAATTTTAAAATTTATTGTACTATACCTACATGCCATTCGCACCTTGCAAAGTTCCAGGCTCGGTTTCTTCTGGATCACCCTTGATTTATTTTTTAACAGTGAAAAATAGTGTCCTGCATATAAACTGGATTAACTTATAAGCGGAAAGACTGGAAAACCCACAGCCAGGTATTTTTATTTAGATAATAAATTTATTAAAATAACATATCTATTTATACAAATAAATATTATTTCAATTTAACTGTCTTTATCATAAATATTATTTTAATTAATTAATTAATTTAAATTAAAATTTTTAATACTTATTACTTTAAATTTTTATTTATTTTTATTTTATTATTTATTTTCACAACAAATTGCGGTATTCGTACGGACGGATGAAAGTATCCATGTATAAGTCAAACATGTGAGCATTACTGAAGCCGAATGCTGTCATGCTCGTCATGATGTCATTTACTTCAAAATAATTATCTAGTCAAAGCTGATTTATTTGATTTGCAAAAGTGATGTTATAGCACATGAAGCACAGATAAATTGTGCAAGTGAAAAAATCACAGAGCATAAGTGGTGTATTTGCACGCTCATATCGGCTTTTTCCCTTCTTATATATTATTTAGCAATGCATATATAGATCATGTGTGTGTACTCTCAGTTTCGTCCCTATATAAACTGTACACATGCGGATTTTGTATAGGTCTGTCAAGAGAGCAGCCTTGATGTTGATGTGTTGTATAGCTCCAGAGTCATATATAATTAAAATTCTGATTCAGACTTCGGCAGACTTAATGTAGTTCATTATAAATACTTATATATGAAGAATACAACTCCTTTCACACTCTATTAGCCACTGAGCTGTCCAACGAACTGGAGTGAATTTCGTTTATTGATATTTATTTTATTTTTCTCACTCTGTACGCGCTGATTCCGCCAGTACATTTACAAATCACGTTATACAATTATTACAATTAGGCCGTCGGAGCCTGCATACACTTAAAGTGTATATTGGTGTTTTTAGCATGGAAAACGCCCTTCTGCGAGGTGGCAAAAATAATTAAATAATTAATAAATTTTATTACTGAAAAAAAATTGGTTTTTCGAACGACATATTTAACGACACGATTTTCAAATACGAAACGATCGGAACATTCCACAAACTGTTAATACGACCACTTGGAAATTAAATAGCAGCAGTTGTGCCTTTAAAATAAATTGTGCATAGGGACAGTTGGAACACAGCAATATAGCTTCAAAATACTCAAAAAAAAGTCTGGACAAGAAAATTATAACATTATTATATAGAGACTATTACAGAGTGAGTTCCCGAAAGGAAGTTTGCACGTGAGTTTTTGTATTTTGTGAAACGTCAATAAAACTTTTCCTGTATGTAATAACAATATACACTGCAGTATTCTATGTATCTTATGTGATATTGGGATAAATATGACCGGTTTTTTGCTGCAATTGGCATATATATAAGCTCCGTTTATACCCATTGATTACGCTATGTTTTGCGGTGATTTTGATTTAATGGTTGAGTTCAGCTGAATTATTATGGTGTCTAGCGTCTCGACGGATTTCTGTCAGGAGGAAGGAACACTTTTACACACACGTGTGTTGTATTGTGTGTAGTTTTACCTACAATGTGTACACATTATATATAATATGTTTTTATATTATATATTGTACAACGAGAATATAAATTGCCTGGAATATATAAACAATAATAAATGATTGGAGTATAGAACATGATTATTACTGGATTTGAAAATTGTAGGGGTTCGTTCTGTTAAATTTCGCAGTGCTATCATTCACGTAACAGGATGTTTATTATTGTAAAACCTGGATGGAAATTGTACTTTAGTATTTGAGTTTTACTTATTATTGTCTTTAATATTCCGTGTGTTGTCGGTCGATGATGATGATGAAGGCATATGATGATCAAGTGTGCAGCACGACTGTGCTTGCCTATGCCGTAATTCCACGAAAATCGTAAGGGGAAGCACAAAACCAAAAGTATAATCCATACCCTATATACGAATGAGACGTATACATAGAAATACATTTTTGGATTAAGTTACTCCGAATCTCCTTTTTTCATCCTGGCCACTCCACTGCTATATACTGCTGTGTTATGAAACAAAACATGTGTTTATTATCGTTTGAGTAACCGTTGGAATGTAGGTTCCATTGGGAAACTTGTTTTTGTCCATAGGTTGTTATTGTCGGCAGCAATGATAAATTCGACATTTTACTTACTTTTTTTAACTCCAATTTCTCGATAAACATCTTCCTGATTCATATATCTGTCTTTATTGTGATCCCCGTTCGATGTATGGAAACCTATAGAGGTTAAGTTGTATATGCCTAGAGTCCTGCTCTATTGCCTCATCGTCTTAAAATAGCCGTTAGTTTATTTATTGAGAAATTTTATCAACGGATTCAGGCTTGATAACAAGGGGATTAACGAGATGATATATATCAACGTATAGACACTGCACTCTCCATTTTAGGCTTGAATCAATATAGTGGACTCGTTCCGTCGTGTATTCATTTTTTCTTCATAATCTTCTTGTATGGTCATATGCAACTTCAGAAGTACCAAATCCTGCCCAGATTATAACAACTGCATTGTACATAGATTCGTTGGGTTGGGGCATGGCAGCAACTATAAACAAACAACTGCACACGTTATATTTTTTCTTTGAATTTAATTTTGAAATATTAGATCCGATGGTTTATAAAGGATCAGACAGTTTGTGTAAGATCTGATGGTTTGCTAAAGACGATCGATCTCTGCAAGATCAGATATAGTTTGCTAGAGACGATTTGATCTGTGGAAGATCACATAGTTTGCTAAAGACGATCGATCTGTACAAGATCATATAGTTGGTATGTATAAGATCAAATAGTTAGTATATACAAGATCAAATAGTTAGTATGTATAAGATCATAAAGGTTTGTTAAAGATGATCTGATCTGTGCCAGATCAGATAGTAAGTATGTACAAGATCATAAAGGTTTGTACACTTACCTGATCTTATAGTTTGGGATTAGGAACTGTATATTATCTGCAATAGTGTGAATAATGTTCAGCCGTTTTTTGCTGATGTTTGTGAGGTTTGATTATGATGGTGACGCTCCATTATTGTGTCACTGCTCTGCTCAACTAATGGACGGACATATTTGGAGATTGAATGAATGATCCTGTTACTCATACCACGGAAAGGCTGTGTGAGAAATAATGGGAAACTACACGAGGGAAGAAAATCCGAGTAGTAGTTAGAGGAGTCATGTAACGTAATAATATTCTTATGGCAATGATCATGAGAAAAAAAATTATTACGGGTCATCATCATGCAGGCAGTAGGCAGATGCAGCAGCTTTTCAGAGAGATGTGTCTTGTCAATTCCCTGCACTTCATATATAATCCTGTATAAATTTATAGGATTTGTGTTCGTTCCTGGGTTACACGTAGTATAATAACTCAAACGTCCCTCTTTGTTTACCTTTCCGTGAATACATATCTATAATTTCTGCCTTTTGCAGGGCAAGTTGGGTCTCTCATGTGCCTAAATACATACATAGAACATGATTACGTACCTATACTTAGTTCTTTAAAGCATGCCTGCCTATACCAGTGAATAACTTACAAGGATTTTGAGGGCTAGAGGATCTTGTGCTCAGTCCGTGAATTGTCATTTTACATTGCCCGTAGCACAGGCATCACCGTTCGCTAGTTCTGGTGAGAAATTATTCTCATTATCATCCGGAAGGCAACTGCATAATAACCATCGCTCCTGCCCAAGACTTCCTCATTGTGTTCATTTTAAGGCTTCAACTTCATTTCAACTTTAGTTTTCCTCGCTGCTTTAGTTTACACACAGAGCTTTTACATCTCCTGATCAGGATCCTCATCTTGTTCGTTGAACATGGTCCGTCTCCAAGTCGAATTTTTCCTGTACAAATAATTTCATCATTTTTAAACCATAGGATTTACACTGAAAAGAATGAAAACAATTTAGTTTGTTATAGTTTAAATTTATTTAGTTGAACATTTAATTAAGCCTTGAATAATAATAACTATTATATTTTTAAATAATAAACAAAAATTATTTATTTATTTGCTACACAGATCTCGAAGGCATCTATAATCTATACTAATCGCCCTATAGTAGATGACTCGTTCCGGAGGATTTGTGAATGGGATTTCGTTTGTGTGTGACAGTTGTCCTTAAGTTTCCTATAAGTATATTAAATTAATAAAAATTGTGCTGGAACTTAAATAATTTATTACCTCACAAGTTTGAAGTGCTCGATTTAAAAATATTGATTAATACATCACATAGTTTGAAAATTAAAGTGCTACACGAAAATGGAAGGAATCGTTGAGAACGGACATGGAAATATCGTTATCGCCAATGTTCACCATAATGGCGAGCAGAACGGTGAGCAACACTTTAGCGATTCGTGGGTACGTGATCCCGCGCCGAAGGAAACGTTCTCACCTCAAGATATGAACTCTTTGCCAAGAGCTGCCAAACAGGTAAGAAGAGTACCTATACCTATATACAAGCTTTTGTATCTAGTATATGAAAAGAATTTGTATTTAGTTTTTTCTCTAAAAAAAATATCTCACCGCATTATAGGAATAGATAGAGTGATTCACTTGCACGTTCTAAATAGTATATTATTGCGAAAAACAGCAAGTGTTTATGACAGTTTAAAAGCGTAGCAGCCGCATCCGTCAAGTTTACTGGGTGATAAAACGTTCCGCCGGTTATCTAAATATTTAATGACAGTGTACAAAAGCGCGAAATCAATTGGGAACTACTTGCTATATACATATAAGAGTATATACATAGGAAGATATAGGAACCATGTAATTCTAATATCTAACAATAACAAGAGTATAGGAAATAGCATGTAGTAATTCTAAACTCATCGTTTAATCGTCTAAAAAGTACCAACAAGTTTGTTGTCGGTAGCATTTTACAATGTTTTTATATGGACTTGTGATGTCGTGATCGTGACGTGTGTAACTAAAGCATGTTTGTTATATATCTCTATATGTAATTTAAGACGCGCACTACCCTTCGTTCCTAAAATTTATCATTGCAAAGGTTAAATTTACTATTCTGTGGCCATAATAATTACAGCTGGGCTATTTGATATCTAATTGTAAGTGTCATATATATATGTTTCTCAACGAATTAGATTTTTAGTTGTGAAATTGTCGTCGTCGTCGTCACGTTAACTCACAATTAGGATGATTACAATGTTTACGGATTCTGAGTCATTTGGATGTTATAGATGTACATATAGCTCTCTCATTAATAGATTGTTAAAGCTTCATCCTTGTCAAACATAACAACATTTCGGGCTGATTAGATAGCACAGCTGAGACGGAGCTAAACACGAGGGTAGAGCTTATTATAAACTTAAGGGAGGAAATGCATTTTTGTGTGAAGATGTTCTGTCTGGAAAGTTGAAAGTGATAGTCAAGAGATGAAAGAAGACAAATAGTATATGTGTGTAAGTATACGGTAGAGCAAACTTATAATTTCAAGATCTCTCTCAGTGCGTTACATTTTAGCTTGACAGATATCAGCGCGTCATAGGAGGCAGAATGTGTTGAGTACTGCACAAATCTCATGATGAAGAAAGACATGTTTGAGTGAATTACTGGAAAAAAATATGTTGATGTGTCCAATTGCCTTTCAACTGATTCCTTTTTGTCTGTAATATATACTGTATATCTATACTTATGGATAAAGGCCTCTAGGAATATAAAGGATCGATATACATTTAAAAGTGTGACTGCATTAAAGTGTCTTCTGTCTGCACGGCTCAATCCCCCTCTGGTTTTGAAAATTCGACAAAAAATGGTGCAACAACTGCAAATTCCCACGAAGGTTGGAATGGAAGCTTCCCCGGCATTTTGATGTACTGCAGCCGCTCAGTTCCTGATTTGATTAATTAACTGCGGGGTTAGGAGGGTCAGTGCGGAACCTCTAAACTGATTTTAATGATTTTCGAACGTACATTTTACTCATTATGTCTATTGTCAGTTGTACAATTTGTATGCGGATACAAAACATTTAACGCTTTATTTAAATCGAATCCTTTACCCTTTCAGAGCTGCCGTTGCTATACGAGGGGATCCCGTCAGATTTTGTAGAAGATCATTATGTGTGTGTTGTGTTTTTGCTAAAGATATACCTTCTGTTACAAAATGCTGAGCTACCCTAAATTGTTATTAAAGGACGTTAGGCATTCGGAAATTTAATAGTTTAATCGACGAAATAATGCATTAACTTTAGGGATTATCGATAAACTTCGTTGATCAGGATAGAAAAAATCCGCTGATTATTGTCGGGAAAATGAGTTTGATCATGATCGAAAAAACCGGTAATCATTGTCGAAAAAAATGATCAGGATCATTATCGATAAAATTACCGATCAGTATCGATATCGATGAAGGCTTACCTAGTGTTTAGTGTTTACAGATATTAGGTAAGTGTGAGGTTGGATTAAAGGTATGGTGTGAATGTGAATTAATAGTTTTTTGGACGATGAAGCAATTAAGTAAGCGAAGGGAATTGCATTGCGTCAGATTTAGACATAGTATTTATGTATTCAGAATGTATTTTGTTTTTGTAGGATCTGTAGTTAGGAGAAGATGTAGCAGGATGTGTTTAAAGGGGATGAGATGCAAAATGTTGCATAAATCAATCATTTAATTTTTGACTTTTTCGACACACCCTGAATGGAGCAGTCGGCAGTTTCCTTCCAGTTCACTGCTGCCGTTGCTGCTCCATATGGCCACAAATAATGACATCCATCCAAACGGAAAGGTTCCACACATAACACACTGTGCTTGTTTTTTTTGTTACCTTGATGAATTCATTGTTGACTACATATCAGTCACTCCGTACTATTTTATTTGCTCTCACTCATCATTTCTATATAGTTGTCTTACACGAAAAGGACTTCATCGGTGAAGTAATTGAAGTTAGTATGTAAATTTAATTTCTCAAAGCGAATTTTATAGTTATGGTAGTAAAGCATTTATCGTGTTTACAAGGGTATGTATATCTTTACATGTACACATTCCTGTGCAATGGCTTTTCCGGACAGAAATACAAATTACGTAAGCGAGCTGAGCAGGTTTAAGTGTTTCTACTAGTTTTTACAACCTGAGAGTAGTATTCTAGTACTTGTCTGTTGGTTGTGCAAGTTGCTGCTGCTGGTTGCAACAATATGCTCCTCAAGCAGGGACATGACATATTCGTCAAGTAAATAAATACTTGCTTATTAATTAGCTAAAGTGAAGCTCATCGTCAGCCTGGCGGAACAAACTGGGAGTGTCACGCAAATTTTGAATCTTCTTATCCCAACTTCACGTCCCCCCGTTTTAGTGAACCTATGTTAGTTTAGTGCATTCACTGTTCTTATGTGCTAATCCAATTTGTTCTTGTAATCACAGGCTGCTTCAGAATCTCCTCTCATTCCAAATTAAATAGTTAATTCAGATCTTCCTGAAGTTTGTTTTGTTAAATCATATTGGAACAATAGTTCATTCTCTGTAGAAATCCAACCTGAAAGGAAACTCCAGGAAAGATTCTGAGGGACATTTTAAAGCTCAGAGACGAGGATCCCCGTAAAGTTTTGATTCGCTTTAATTCACAGTCATCTCCGCTTTTATGGACTTGAGATGAGATTTAACTGTGCAAGCAAAGAAAACAAATGGGATCCGGATGGCAGATGATTCGAAATGTTGATAATTGAGTCGGGCTTGGGCTTGTTGTTGAATAAATTAAGTACCTTTGGGGAGCAAGTTGTGAATTCCAATCTGGAGAAAGATCTCTGTATCTTAAGACTTTTAAGCTTGTAGCAAAACTTCACTTGAGAGATTTTCAGAATATTAAACTTAAGAAAAACATGAGAAATCTTATTTAACTTGGATGTTCTATGCAAAATATGGTTCAAGGCTGAGCATGTTATTTTAACTGTTCTGTATTATCATGAACGACCACAAGTTGGAGGAATATTTTAGGAACAAACAGGTTTAGCATTGAAGCGAGGAAAGAACTAGATTCAGATAGCTATATTCATGCTCATCCCATTAAACTTGCACGTTGTTGCCTCCAAACTTATTAGGAACTAATTATGAGAAGCCAGAAATGTAGACAGGCTACGCTACAGTCGCCCGAGCGTCAACGGGACATACAGGCAAGTCAGAGACGAATGAAATATAGAAGTTCAATCCCCAACCCTTGACTTCCATCATAACATAACAGGCAAAGGAGAGTGTCCATGTTGGCAATCAAAATTTATTTGAGTATAATTCAGGTTGGACATTGGAGATATATAAAGATCTAGAGTGCCGAGGAGGAATTGAAGTAAACGTAAAAGTAGTTTTTTGCCAGCTATTTGTAATATACTTGAGTAAAGGCGTGTCACACTCATTTCTCTTATTTGCAATTACCAATCTGGCTTGTATCATAAAACTCTCTGAGTCATGACTAATAATGTGATCTTATGACCTGAAAGGGAATCACTCTGAGGCTGAGAGTCTCACCATAAGACGCTCTCTAACTCACCAAAAGACAGTCACATCACAAATAATATAGTAAGCCACTATTTCTACCCAGGAATACTTAAATACTAAATTCCCAAAGCCTGAGCTTCATTATTTCTGATACAGTAATTCAATATTTTATTACAAATCCGTCCCGAACTACTCCTCACAGTTCCGTCGGCATGCGAAGATGCGAGCCTTATTATTATACTCGCATATTCGGCTTATCCCCAAATGCCTGAGCTCCCCTGAGTTATTCATGAGCCAAGGAGATAATCGAAATGCAAATATCGAGATCTTGCCTTGATCGCTTTGAGTATTGTCAGCCATGCTTTGCCTGCTACTCACCGGAGGATCTGGAATTTGCTTTGATGGCTAATAATAGTTATAGAAACTATAAGTATAGCTATAGTGAATATGTAGCAACTGAAGGTTAAAGATTGAAACTTAGATAATGGAATGAGGTCAGGCCAGGAATTAGGAATACAAATTAATTGACAGAAGGAAATGGTCCATTAGTGAATTCACTTGAGTACATACAGATTATCATAAGGACTGACGTCAGCCGGACAGGATTGTGCACTTCCACACATAAGCTACTCAACTTTATCTCAACTCTCCAGAGCTCTTTTCCTTTTGTGTACAGATTGGGCTTTGTGGGCAGTAGGTGCTATTGTAGGCGTACAGTATTTGTTGTATACCAACATCGTTATAGCAAAGCGTTGCGAGAGAATTCGAATTCAGCAAGTCGTGGACAAGAACACTTGCCATGATTATCTAATTAAGTATTAACCTCCCTGCATTTACTTATACGTAAGTTTGCTACATGTTTGAACATTGGGCTGACAAAAGCACATGGCTATGGAAATAGTAGGTCGTGTCGCTGAATGGACAGGGACTGGCGGTTTTGAATGCTGTCGACAGCTATACTTAGATCTCTGTAATTATCCCAGACGTATGTCACTGCAATGGCACATGTTATGACATGTCATAAAAATGGAAATAATCGTGAAATAGTGTGGCAAATACACAGGGAGTAGGACTGCAAATGTACAGAATGGTGGAGCAAAAGCACGAGGAGTGGAAGGACGAAAGTTAGCATTAGTCTGCTAATAACATTGCACGTACACAGTTACACAGTCCTTAACGTTACGTACTTACGCATTGCTTAAATGAACACTTACATGGGAAATATGAAATCTATAGTAAATATGAATAAATACATGGGAAAACTGAAGAAATATAGAGGAAACTCGCACAAATATAGTGTAAACATGTAGGAAAATATAAAGGAAGGATGCACAACTATAGTGTAAACATGTATAAATATAGAGAAAGCATGTACAATTATAGACGACATGTGTACGAATACAGGGGAAACATGTACAATTATAGACGAAATGTGTACGAATACAGGGGAAACATGTACAATTATAGAAGAAATATGTGCAAGTATAGAAGGAATACGTAATACAAATATAGACGAGCCTGAGACTCTTAATAATTATACAATTGCTGCTAAATGGCATTTAATTCTACTTGAGGGACTGAACGAGTTGCTAATGAAAATGCAGGGGAAAGACGTGCGTGTGAAAAAATTCGTGTATGATCGCAGAGAAGGACGAGTGAGTTTGAGTTTCACCTATAAAAGTCACTACACTAAATATATCGTCGGCGAAGAATCCTAAAGTACCAATTTCAATCTCTCCAACACAGAAATTGATACTTTAAGATCATCCACTGATCATATGTACCCATGAGGTAATACAGGTAATGAAATAATTACCTGCTGCAGCATATACAACCATCGTTAGCGTCTGGTGAACTATTTAAATCCTTGGTACGTTACAGCAACCCTTTCCTCAATTGTATATTTATGTACTTAATAACTACATACTTTCGAAAATATCCAAGTTTAATTTCCTTTGGGATCTGGAGTGACGTGGAGTGTCCTTGCGTATATATGTGTGCAACCTCTTTCCTTCGCTGTCTCCTCATGGACAGTCAATGCTGACAGGTATAGCAATAGGCAGATGCAGTGTATTGTAGGGTGTAAAAGCCCAAGAATCTGCATGAAATTCGCTCATGTGCTGAAAAAATAGTACGGCAATATCTGTAGAGGAACGTGTAGAGTTTGATATAAATGATGATGAGCTTAAGTATCGTTGTGAACATTAAACTTGGAGAATTTATGGCAATTTACTGCTGTCAGCGTAAGTAATTCAAAAAATATGTTCTTCATTCCTACATATATGAACACTTTGCAAGTACAAAGCTGCATTTTCACGTTTGTTTGTGGAGGGCCTTCGCCAAAATTCCTCCACTTGATCATTATTATGTTTCATTCCTTACACGGAATTTCACATTACCTTGAAACTCTTTATAGAAAGCTGCTTTGCATAATCTTTATTTTTTTAAAACAGAAGCTTCACACAAGTGTTTCGCATCCCTTTTTGTTGTTGTGTATTATGTAAAAGTATCTATCTACACCATACCTGAATCTCACCGTGTGTGCAGAATTCATTACAATTTTTCTAAACTTGCATACCTATAGAGGTATATGTGTTGAAGTTCAAACGGTTTTAATGAACTCCTGCAAGTACAAATTAACCTTTTCTAAATCAAATTCTTCAATGTTTTCGGACTTGGAAGATGGTAAATTAAATTTTGCAATTTCAGTAACATTTTTATTTAATTTAATTTTTTAAATGTTATTTTATATGCGCATATGAAAAATTATGCTAATTTAATTCAATACACTGCTGGCAAATGGTATATAGCTACATTGATATAAACATTAATAAAGTATTAAAAGAATTATGATAGTCCGACTTCAAATATCAAAATGTGAGTTTATTTAGTTTATTTATGTACAATCACACTTGCCATATCCTGAATAAACAAGTGCTGTAACCATTATAAATTGTGTGCGAATGAGAGTAATAAGTTTCTAAAGTATGTGTATAAATAAAATAAACCTTGCGGTTGGTTATTTTAGCCAAGCTAATTAATGTTATATGTACCAAGTGTAGTGGGAAAACTGTCGCTGCTTTGCAGTCGATCCTTGTGAGATGATTGAATTGAAGGAAATGTAATGAGCGGAGAATTTTTTTTTACTGTATAACACACATTATTATAACATATAAGTATAGGTACATAACATTTGTGTATTTTATCGGCCGGAAGAATTGTAACCACTCGTTTGTTCACTTTGGTATTGACTGTGGTTAGCTATCTTTCCCATGCGATAATTTGCAGTCAACGAGTTTAATCTCGTTTCTACTACCCACACAAAATATATAGACTTGGTCAGGCACACATTCGTTGACTTGTCTGCCAACTGATTCCCTTGTGTATTTTGTCTACCAACTATTTAGCTACGTTTTTTTCTTCTTTTATTGGCTCATACGCAATAATATTTGTAGTTCGTGTAATTATATTACGTGGACTACATCTTTATATGTAAAACATTATTTGTACACTGCAGGACTTATGGTCTCATGAAACCAAGTGCTCTCTTGAGCTTTCTGTGCTCTCAATGATGACGAAATAATTACTGGAAGCAGTCACTCTCTTTTGTATGAAAACGGACGAGTAAATGAGAATGCGCTTTTTTTGGGTAGGTAGGTAAACATAATTTTAGGAAATTGGATTGCCTGGTTGTTTCGCATCCGAGGTAATTCCACACTTTAAATATTATCCCGCAACTTGTATTTCGTGGAGCTCCACGTTTTGTCCTTCCAGCCTTGTTATTATTAATAATGAATTGTGAATAATTTCTAGACACTATATGTGAGATTATGTAGTCATGCAATTGCTCGAGGAAATAAACTGGAACAAAAGGTAACTCCGCGGAAAATGAGTTGGAACAACGAAATTACTACAAAAATAAACTGTTCCATAAAATAAGCCGAGGAAGTAAGCTGGAACATTTTATGAATTCTTGGAAATAAGCTGAAACATTAACTAAATTCTATAAAATAAGGAGAAACATTATATAAATTGTAGAAAATGAGGTGAAGCATAACATAAATTCTGGAAAATAAGCTTCAGCATAAAATAAATTCTACAAACTAAGCCAGAAAAAAGGTAAACTGTTGGATTGAATTGAGCAATAGTTCTGTGAGGAGTCGGTTTCCAAAAAGGAAAACATTGACACAATATGTAACTGACCTGTATCTCCATATTATCACGCATTATATAGTTCATGAATGATGAAAAGTTGCAACCACCTGGAACAACGCGAAGACTTAGATGTGAGTTGAGTGAAGAAAAGGACGACGGTTATGATTTATGACTTAGTTCTCCCTCCGTATGTATAGTATATACCGTTAGTATCCTCCGGAATACAACTTATTACTCATCCGCCGGTCCACAGGAACAGTTAGTTCATAATTTTTCACATGTTCATCTTCTTGTGTATTCACTATATACTTATGTACTAGAAAATGACTTATTTATGCAGCTTTTGCATGCTCATCCGAAAAAGTGAAACTAGATTCCATACTTTCATTCCTCACCTGTATAGTAGAAATGTATGTATAACCTTCGTCTCTTTTACTTTCCGATGTCAATTCCCTTGAACTCGACAGACACTAGCTGGAAATAAGTAGACATACTATATTTCCTACTGCAATTTTCCTTGCTCAGCTCTAAATTTTTCTAATTTCATGCAAACACTCCGGGCACTGCGCTCGGCGCAGTAGACTCACTATAAATTAATTGAACCCTTGGCCTCCAATGTCTGCTGACTGCAGCTTGAATGGAAGTAAAGCAAGATAAATTAGGATTAGAAAGTTTGGGATTTTTTACGTTTGTTATTATCTGTATAAATTACACGTAACGGTGTACGTTCAAAAAAGAAACCATGATAAGCAACATAAAAATTTATGACTTATGTTAAACCACAGAGCACGTAGCTAGGCTGCAAGAGAGAGAGAGAGAGTGTGTGTGTGTGTTTCGGTAATGATATGAAACAAGTAGAACCTCCAGGAAATTCGGACAGATGTACTCAAATTTGATATTATGGGAACTTATATGTTCGTTATATATGAGCCAGGTCTACATCATGGTTTTTAAAGGATGTGTACGTGGTAGTGGATGAGATGCTAAGGGCGTCGTACTTGTGAGACTCCTCAGGGGCCACAAGGAAAACACATCACACATCTGACACCAACTAGTGAAACTGATGGCGACGACCGTATATACTCTTTGCTCTTCACCAAACACAAATATACACATGGACCTTAAAATGAAATAATTATAGTTCACTTTAGGTTACACGCATATATGCAACTATGCCTACAAGTAGAAGAAATACTATGGCTATGGTATACATGTATATGTATACCTACTTGACTATTTCCCGTGCAGCCTTTCACGAAGGCTGGAGAAATGGTACGCATATAACATAATAAAGACTGATAATTTTGTTCGAGGATGTGTTCCTTGCTTTAGGTCGTTGTAGTATAGTGTAGAAGAATAGTCGAAATATATACATAAGACTGGAATGGATGGATCGTTGAAAGGACCGGAGGCTCGGAGCTTTCAAAATAACGTTGTTAATGACGACGACCCTGGTCACAATAATACAATCTGTTGGAAATGAAAGATACAAAGGGCGCCATTCATGCATTTAGAGGAGAGAGAAACCTCTTACGAGCAGTGCAATATCTAGCACGAGTGAGCTTTACTTTTAGCTTGTGTCTCAAAAAACCTCTCACAACTTGAACCGTGCAGGGAGCCCTGCTGTATTAAATCCTGGGAACATACCCAGTGCACTTACAAGAAACTGTAATACCTTCTGTTTGTACATGGTGCATACAAAAGGTCGTTCTAAACTGAGTCATAAGAAGCAGATTGTGTATTCCGTACGAAAATAATAAGTATAAATATCTGGGAATCTACAATCATCCTGCATATCACTGACATAAAACCGAATGTGAGAGCATAAGGAGCTGGGAATGGAAGTAAAGAGAGGCACTTACTTTTCTCTCGAAGGTTTTCTCTACGTTCCTGTGAGGCTAGCTCTCGTATTCTGTAAGGTTTGCTCTCTTATTCTGTAAGGTTTGCTCCCTTATTCTGTAAGGTTCTCGCTCTTATTCTATTAAGCTATCTCTCTTATTCAGTAAGGTTCTCTCTCTTATTTGGTAAGGGCCTGTCTACTATTCTGTAAGGTTTGCATATGATATATGCTCTGGGCTCGCATGGGAGATGGTCGATCTGTTCCTCCCGCTGGTTCCCCGCTTCCGCTTCGTTTCCATTGATGAATCTATACAGTCAGAGCTTAATACAAAGTTGCACACAATTCACAAGAGCAAAGAATAATGGTTGCTTTTTTCTTTGCCTTCGTCATCTTCGTAACTGCTAACCTCAGTGCTCGTTTGTAGACACAAAGTTTCAACTGTGGTGTGGTAAAGGGCAAAAGGGTGGGAAGCGAAGCCCATATAGGTGGCACAAAGGAAGGAAAAGACGGAACAAATATAGAGACATTTCAGGAGGACTTTGGTAAAGGATGTGGATATGAAAAAATTCTGACTGAAGACGGCAGGCAGGCTGCTGGAGAGCTGTCTTGGAGTATATGGAACAGATTCTTACAACAAACAAGATGCTACACGAGCAGACATGTCTAGTCCTCGGAACCGCAAAGCTCCACTTATTATACTTCTGTAGTATGTATATCCTTATGTGGTAGTGGTAGTCATGGAGAGGAGAAGATTCCGAGTCAGGAGCGTTGAAAGAAAGACGAGCACAATGTATAAAGTTTCCGGGCGTTACACACTCATCCTCCAGTTTCTCCTGATGCACCGGGTGGATTTTAATGTATTATGCAGTCCCATTGCATCTCTTATAGTAGCTCATTGCATCTCTTGTAGTAGCTTATTACATCTCTTGTAGTAGCTTATTGCATCACTTGTAGTAGCTCATTGCAACTCCTGTAGTATTGCATTGCATCTCGTATCATTAGGACAGTGTAGTTTGTCTTGGTGCTCTTGTGCTACTGTTTTGCTACAAGCTCCAATGCAAGATTAAACATGTGAACATGAAAAAGAACACCTCTGTACATACAACAAGAGTGGAAGGCAGAGTCAGTTTGAATGAAATGCCTGGTGAGGGAGTTAGGAAATCCTGAAAGTAAGCTCATTGTACAAAGATAGCTACTTTAAACACATTTTTTACCCCCGCCTGACTTAAGTATTGTCATCTTGTGTAAATACATATGACGAATGGCCAGTAGCTACCAGCATGTGTCGAGTATTTGGGAGTGAGCTTTTGGCTCGGGTGGGTGCTACCTTTGGCTAGTCATAATAACGGAGCTGCCATCGAGAACAGAAGGACTTACAACAACATTGACTGACATCGCTTCACATTCCGTATACCTACAATAAGTTATGTAGGTATTACTATTACTAGGCGTTATGTATTCATTTGTAGCTCCAAAATAACTAGAAGGATATGAACGCCGAGTTCCAGTTCCCATGTCACTATAGTTTATTTGGATTTCGGATATAAAAAGTGGAGGTTCAGAATGATGAGGTAGACCACAAACAATAATACTGGCGAGATATTGCTCAGGAACATCTTAAGGCCCCTCCATGCTATATCTATTTATTTGTCTCTACACTCTGCTTACTATCAATGACTCTCTCTCTCTTTCTTTTCTTGCAGTTAGGAAACACATTTAGGAAAGTTCTTACGGAATTCCATGCATTTAGATTGAAACATTTAGATTACATGTTCCCTCCTTTTAAGACTTGTGGCCATTCCAAATGCACTGTATGGAACAATTCTTGGATGCTAAATCTTGCGCTGTCGTAAAAATTTGTAGTGTTGTAGTATATAGTAGGTAACACTTTAGTATTAACACTTTTGTAGGTTTTGTAGGATCGGGCAGTAGGGAGTTGTTAAGCTGGTGGGAATGCAGGCAAGTGTATGGAGCCGTAACAATTTCCCACAAGTTTCTAACTTTAGTAATAGATTTTCTGCAGGGCTGGTGAGATGCCATGATGCCATGGTGAGATGGAGAACCAAAGTGAAGGCACATGTAACAGTAGATAGAGGTATGTGTAACATTGGATGGTACGGATGGTGGCATTTGTGCTGGAATTAACTAATGAGTGTCTATGGTTGAGGTATGTGTTATGCTGGATAAAGTATGTGTAACACTACACGACGTATATGTAACTCTGGACGAATGTATGTGTAGAACGAGGAATGAATGTGAACCGCTGGATAAAAGTATCTTCATAAACAACATTGGAAAAATGTAAGTGTAACATCGAAAAAATGTAGAAGTAACATCGAAGAAATGTAAAAGTGTAGGATCAAAAAGAGGCATGTGAAATGCTGGAAATCGGTATGTGAGATTGAAAGAAGGTATTTGTAACGCTGGATGGAGGTAAACTGGGTGACGAGATATGTATATATGTAACAAGGCCATACATATGTAAACAAGATTACTGCGGGACAGTTGAGCAGGAAAACTGCACTTTGAAAGCGATAAAATCTACCTGTACTTAAGATAATTATTCGGGAGGGAGTTGCCACCAACCGAAGATAGATAGTGCTTCGGCTTTCCTCCGTCGACCTAGAGAGCGGAGGAATTCACGAAGCGGGTAAAGGGAAGCGGGCATGTGTGTATAATATGCAGCCGTGCAGAACGGGAAATGAAATGGAAGATTGCTGCACACAACCATGATCCTATCTTGCACGCAAACACGTTACCGAGACTACCACACTATGTTTAACTATTAGATAACAAACAACTCTAGCTATCTACGTATCTAGACGATCTCACTGAATTTTCTATCCGGCACAAAAACAATACTGCCACACATAAATATTCTAGATACTTGCAGCTGTAGTTATATAGTAAACAACACCAGGAATTTTCGAGAAACAATCCTGCCGCACAAAGAATTTAACCTAACCATACACACTTTTCATACCTTTGGTTTGCTCTATATTTCCATAATCTTCAGTATCAACATAGGCTGTTATATGTCGATCTCGGACCTCAATAGTAGATGGGAGAAGAGCACTCTCGCCATATTAATTGAATCCCTGTATGTCATTGTAATTGTTTAAGAGGAATTGTAAGCCGATTAAGCTTAATTTAGGGCATGGCAATAAGAAAAACAGGACTGAAGAAATAGCGGTTAATGATGCGGCACCGATGTAGAAGTCAATAGCAACCAATGAGTATAACGAAGCTAAGTTTGATAATTCCGACAGAATTCCCGTATGCCATTCCACTACACAAGCATGTCGAACAGGAATTAAGTAGCCGGAAAACGGGAAATGGAGTTGTACTTTGGGTCGACGAGTTCGACCGTGAATACCTTGTCTATGTTCTGGTTCTGCATTACTTCCATTTCCGACAGCAAGGGCATCCCTTCCTTCAGAATCTCTCCGTTCCGAAATTCCTGTTCAATAGAGATTCATTAAAAAGTTAAAGTTGAGAAGCTCCCGTGAGCCTAACGAGTTCCCTATTTGCATGCTTTCTCACATTGAACTACATTGTGTGAAGCGTCGGAAGATCGAGATGCAAGATCCTCACCAGTGAGGATCCTCATACTACTAGCAGCAAGGTATTTACTAGCAAAGATTCTCACTCCTCACTAGTAAAGGTTCTTTTTACTGTAGCGAAGATTCTCAGTAGTAAAGATCCTCACTAGAAAAGATGCTCACTATCTTTGCTGGTCTGGTGTGTACATTTTTGAGATATTGTATATGAGACACATGGATCCTCTTGCCGACTCCTCCGTTCCTTCCAATCTTCTTGATGCTCTCCAAGTATCTGCAATAATAAGTTTGTTCTTGTGCTGGATGTGTTGTGAATGCTGTGATTCTTCTTCGGGAGTCAGCTTCACACATCCCAAATGATAAGCCGGGTATTGTGTGGATTCTTCTGTACTCCTTTCCTATGTGTACATTTGGTGGAGCGTTTTTTCCTCGGGCAGGTCCTCGTTATATACTTGGATTCTGCATGGGATGTACATACTGAGATCTGTATAAGAAGTATCTAGATATGAAGTTCTATATAAGATGCACAAATGGAGTTCTTGAAGATGTACATATGGAGTTCTTGAAGATGTACATATGGGTTTCTTTGAGATGTACATATGGAGTTCTTTGAGATATAGCTTCAAACATACATGTGGAGTTGTATGAGAAGTACATATGAGGATCTGCATGTGACGTACATACTATTGGCGTACATGGAACGTACATAATAAGGTGTTCTGCATAAAAACGTATGTATGGGATTCTGCATTGGATGCATATGTATAATTTTAAAATGCTGTAACGAGTTTTTCGGGGTTTTGACGATCCCATTTGACAGTATTTGTACTTGGCTATTATGCATGTTGGTTCGTATGTAGACTTGATTTGGGAAGATATAGTGTGGAAGAAGATTATTTTTAGTCTCCGAGATGTTTGCCAAAGTCCCAGTTGAAGTTGAAAAGTTTTAGTTGTGCTGTAAAGAAGGGCTTGATTACTTTACACACTAGTTTTCAGGGAACGTCCAACACTGTGTTCTGTATATTTTTTCTATTTTTCCTCTCATCATCATCCATAGACATTAACATTTCAAGAGATATCCCATTTAGAATACTTGTCTTCTCACTCTCTCGGCTTTTCCTATCGTCTCTCTTACCTGACCTCTAATATATTATATCCATTGTATATATTTGTACATACTACTAGTCGAACAAGTGGAGAAGCCTCCTTTCAAAAAAAAACCTCATCAATGCAGGTGTAATCAATTATAGTTTCCTCAAGACAGCCACCAATATTGGACATTTCTACTTTATTTTTACTCGATTCCACGACAATCGAACTTTTTATTGCGATTTAACATGTTTAAGAAATTTGCCTCCATTTCCAGTTTAGGGGTAAGTCATTTGTCCTTCATTTTCAACTAATTCACACTAATTTTGAGCTTCCAATTCCCATTAAATCCACTTCCGGTGCTCATTTCGTTACGAAGCTCAAACTCTGTATACTTATAATAATCCACATATGTATTCTCCATGGCACTGGCGCAATTCAAAGTCCAAGCTTATCATTCTATCAAATCAAGTAGGAAGTTCTCGCAAATTAAATCGAGTGCAGTGAAATCCCCTGTAAAATAATTTTGACCTGTGTTGCAAAATTCCGATTTGAGTTCAAAAATATTATTTCCTGAATTTTTTATAAGTTAATTTTACCTTCAATCTGCAATGTTAAAATAAAATTTAATCAATTTAAAATTAGCAATATTCAAAAATTAAAATTTATTTTCATTTTTAAATAAGCTCCAAATAATAAAACTAATTAACAAATATTATCATTAGCTTCAATGTTCAATGCAATTTATCATCATTCATCAGTGAGTGAAGTTGAAATCTCAAACAGTTAGGTGCAGACATGTACAAATTATTTAAAAAAAACAAAATTAAATTACAAGATAATAATGATTTATTATCATGATTAATTTAAATATTTGAAGGTCACTTCTTCATCTTTTCAGGGCGGATTCTGTAATAAGCAGTGTAAATATAACTTAATAGAATGAATAATTGAAAGTGTTGCATGCGAATTAAATTTTTCAATTCGGCAAAAAATGGTGATGTCATGTTTATTAATACATCTAATTACCTACATAACCCAGGGATTCATTAAAAAATTGCAAGAGAGTATTTCGATGATACGGGAAGTGCTGTGTTGGAGTATTGGAGGCTACAATGTTATAGACTACTGGAAACCTTTGAAAGTCAGGCAGTGAGAAGTATAAAGTAAAGTAAAGTAAAAAAAAAAGTAGAGTAGACCAGCGTGAATATTTTCTGTGATATTTTGTAGATCACACCTTTTTTATGTGTAAACAACGCTAGTCTGCAGCACCAGCGTTCCAGCTTATGTAAACAACTGTGTCATCCCAAACAGTTTCATCTTCTTTGGTTTTGGTCTGGCTTTACTAGAATTTCTTCTTTTATTACCTTCTGCCTGCCATTCTGCAGTTTTACGGGGACTATCTGTGCAATATTAGTATCTGTAGTACAAGGATTTGGGATGAGAAGAAGAAACAAATTTCATCTATTTTTTCCTGACTTTTCCCACATATGAAACCCGTTGCGTGGCGTGGCGTTGCGATGAGTATGCATAGTGGAGGGAAATTATTATTGTTTACACTAAAATATTAGTTGCCAATTTATTACTGACTTGTTCGCGGAGGACCGTATGTGCAGTGTGGCATCACCCGGAAGCTATAATAATAATTGAAGGATGTCTATACGCTGTAATTCATGTAATCGTTTATCTCCTAAGTACATGTTAGAATCAAGTAGGTAGATAAATGCCTTCGTCCTATAGCCGTCCTAATGAGGACTTTCTTTAAATCTTCGCACTTTCCTCGTTGCCATCAGCAGCTCCTTAAAATTAATTACGTGTACCTATAGTTCCAATTCCATGATTTTCTGATTGTCTCAATTCAAGTATTTTTAAGCGAGATCCTGATCTTCTTGCTATGTAAGATGATTCTTGTTCTCATCTTTATTTTATAATAATAGGAGAAGGTAGAAATTATAAAATGAATTTTAATTTAAAATATTCATGTATTAATATTATTATAAAATGCAATAGAAAATAAAATCCGCAACTGCATAATGACAATTTAGTTTTATAAACTAAAATGTAAAAATTAAAATCAGTTTCATACTAAAATAACAAAATTAAATAAAAATAATTATTAAATAAATAAAAAAAAGATTTAAAAGGATAGAAAGTAAAAATCAGATTCATAATGAAACAAATTTTAACAAATTATACTGAAAAATAAATAAGTGAATATGAAGCTATCAGGTTGTTGAGTAAGTTGGGTAGTTCATTATAAAAATGAGTACGTGAAAACCTGAGAAGATAGTTTCAAAATTCGACTGAAGCGCTTAACTTTGAAAGAATAATAATAAGACACACAGTTGCAAGTTGCATGCGCTATATACAAGACAGATAAAAGATTTTGAGCTTTTGATTTTGGGAAGTGCGGAGCATTAGTCTTAAGTAATAGTGAAGAAGAAGGAGAAAAAGAAGAAGATGCTCCGACGTGGAACAGGAAGAGCTCATTTTACACACTCGACTTTTTTCATGGTAGCATGGAGACAAGAGAGGAGGAATTAACATGAAGAATAGATGTTTTGAATCATGTTAATGAGATCTGTGAGGATGAATCCTCCTGCCTTTTCCAACTTACGCTCAGCGTCTGGAAAAATGTTGTGGAAATCCTCAAGCTTTGTTAAAAGTGACATGACTCACGGGCTTAAATTGCTACCGCCTCAATCTCAATTCAATATAAGTATACATAATACAAGTAGTATATATGCTTTAACTTTTATAGAATTGTAAATAAAATAAATTTGACACTCCTTTTACAGTCGGTATTAGGCCTTTAAGACGTTGGGAGTTATTTTTAAAATATTCACAGATTCAGAAAAGTTGATGATATAATACAATTTGAATTAGAAATATTCAGGCTATTTTGTATTTATTTTGAAACACTATGCACAATACTGAGAATTAATTTCAACTATTTTACAATATTGAAGGTAATTTTAAGTATACGAACGGTGTGTGTGTGGAGGTGAACTTAAGGTCTTTCCCTTGATGATTTAGAGAAGTCTGGGACAATCAGCATTAATTTTTCGATCTAAAATTCCCTCCTTACGAACATTATGACGACGAGGCTATTAGGTTTCGCCATATATATAAAATATATGTGTGCGTGATATTTATTTAGACTTTTGTGCTTTTGGCGCAAAGCATTGACGACGATTAAGGTATTACAATTTGGCCTCAAGTTCTAAAACTCTAACCCTGACACTGACTTTTGCCCTGCAATTTGTTGTCAATCACACCAAAGCCTGTGTGCAACTCCTGACTCTATAAGACAATCCTGAAAAAAAAACATGAATAATGAAGTGTCACAAGACATGTACGTGAATCATACGTGGGTATGCTCACCTTTAGTTTCAGATTCGTTTGTCTTTGAACTTCTGCTGATGACTGAGTGAGCATGAATTGATACTGTGACTGCAGTAATATTATATCTGCCTATGTATAAAATATTATATATTGTTTTATAGCTTCAACCTTTAATATTATAAGCTTATATTTATATGCATAGTGCATGCATATACATACCTATATGAATTCACATATGTAAATATATCCTATTTTGCAGTTTCACCATCATCGCCTAAATACACATAATCCTCACTGACTCGCATTATACGTCCAATTTTTCACCGGATCTCTCTCATTATTTCCACTTTACAAGTTGATTAGCTTTTTGTGAAAATTCGAGCATATTATTTTGCAACTATATTAGTATAGGACCCTGGACTCCTTGTGTATTAAGTCATACAGACTTATTCCTCCTGCAGTCTTCACTTGAAATTACACACACACGCTCCGGGGATACGGCAATATCACGGTGGGTAGTTTCAGTGATTAAACTCACAATATCCTTTATGATGCACGGCTTCCGGAAACGTTTTAAAAGCCATTCTGACATTCTGTAAGTTATGGAAAGGGATTATTTTTCAACTTTTAAAACTTCCAGGAGTAACAACAGATCTTTACTATTATAAAAATTGTTCTTTTTAGTGGCTTACTTCGGATTTTGGTTGTTTAGAAAGCAACGTAATTTAAAAAGAGAATTAAAAAAAAGTAATAATTAAAAAAAGTATTTAAAATAAATTCAACCTAATTAATGTAAAAGCTCCTTAAAATAGTTCATTTTCAATGGAATGGCTAGAATTTAGTACAGGATGATTTCCTTCCAATTGATAGCTAAATAAAAATAGCAGGATGAGCCTCAGGATTTGTCACCAAAAGCTTCAGTGTAGCAAAAGAAAGGACAAGGGAAGAAAAAGATGGATTTGGTTGGAAATTGAATTTTGTTGTTGCCTATAAAAAAAAATTCAATTCTTTCGGATATGACTGTTCGCTTTACACTATACAAATAAGTATACTATAGACAATACTATGTGATAGCTTGGGATAGCTCTGTAGTACATTTTTCTCCATGTTTTAAATACATATATATTTATTTATTTTGGATTCGTACTTGCAATACATAGAAGAGCATTATTAGGTGGAGCTTGAGATGGAATCGGGTTCCGTGCATAAAAGTACGCGGAGTCAAGGTTTCACAATTTTTGTGGGTTACTCCTTTTACTGCCTCTCTGGGAATGACTTTGCTATATGTATGTACGCAGAGCAGAGCAGGCACCGTGTGTGTAAAAATTCTCCCTGTGTTTTATACTGTGGTGCACATCTATACTGTGTATAAGAGAAAAGCAAAAGGTGTGGTTGAAGTCATGATGCCTTTTTATTTCTCTGGATGAGATGTTTTATATTCCGTTGATTGTCTTCTTGTTCCTATGTCTTCTTGCTGGTGTTGTTGTTGTTACGTCCCTATGGTTCGTTATGGTGGACGCGTTAGTATAGTAAAAGTAAATAAATGCATTCGATAGTTCATATAGAAAAACAACCTTATTATTATTTTCCCACCGGTAGTTCAGTTGTTAGCCTATGCACTGCTATAATAGCACTATAAGGTCATAAAATGCAGAAAGTCTACAATCACCATCCACAAGATTATTGGAGAGATCATGGATGAGTCTCCGTCATTTCCAGGTTGGCTTCGTTGTAGCATAGATAGATAGCTCTTGTTGTTGTTGTTGTTTCTGGGAGCTTGGGATAATTAGGAAAAGTCCATATTTTTGAAGTGTAAAGCTTGAAACGACCGCCTTGATTTAATAGCTTCATAATAATAAGCTTATCTGACTCAGCGCCCACATAAAATCCATCGGCTGGGTATTCGATCACGTAATAGAATTTCTGTAGTCAATAACGAGGTGCCGTGATTCATGTAAGATGATCCTGTACATAAAGGCTGATCACTGATAAAAGCGCCATGCTAAATAATAGACGAGCATATCATTTTAAGCAATTCCAAAAGTGAGCTATAGTAATTCATGGCTGTAAAGCCCTTATGCTATATAGCATGCAGTATAGTAAGCTATATAACATGCAGTATAATAAGCTATATAACATGCAGTATAATAAGCTATATAACATGCAGTATAATAAGCTATATAACATACAATATATAGTAGACTATACAACATACAAGATCCGACTGTATAACCAGCAATATAAAAATTGGAATCTTTTTTCGCTTGAAAGGGTGTTGAAAATTCAAAATGAGGTGAGGTTCTTATGAGTTGTTGCTATTTGTTGTACTTATAGCTAGGCCATTGCATGCAATATTTTCGCTTTGTGAAGTAAATGTAAAGAGTCCTGAATATAATGTGATATGTTGAATCTGCAACTGGAATCGTTTTAGTATATTATTATATAGTAAATGCATCATTTGGAGGAACATCATTATTGGGCTGGAGTATCCGGACGTCATCATAATTCTATTATAAATAGGCCACACCACATCGTGACCGCCTGGCCCTCTCCCTCTCCATCATCTCTCTCACCTCTTCCTCCTATTTTTCAATTTTCTCTAATGAAAAATTCATCTCGCCCGAAAATCTTATTATGCTCTGGATTTATGACCACAACACCACACCAACACCAACACAAATTATTATTATGAGTTGATTTTACACAGAGGCGCTGTAGGATTTCAAATCCGGTTGGAATCCTCGACCTCTATAATAAGTTGAGTCATACTATGGGCATTAAAAAATACAAAATAAGCAGTCATATACATGCTTATAAAGCATTCATACAATATTTACGTAGCGTTAAAATCTTATTTACGTAGCGTTCAAATCTTATTTAAGTAGCGTTCAAATCTTATTTACATAGCGTTCGAATTGTATTTTCTAGAGTAAAAATTATTTTTGTACTCAATATGACAATTTTATTTTTGTTGCGTTCAAATCTTATCCTTGTAGCGTTCCAATCTAATTTCGTACCCTTCATATAATATTTATGTAGCGTCAGTAATAAGTGGACGCTGCCGCTCCAGATGCGATAGCAAATAAAGAAATTAAATTACGCTGAAATTCTATTGTCCACGCCAACAACTGAAGGGTGTGGGTACATATGTAGTTGTGTAATTATTTGAGACACTCAATTAATTAGGCTCAATGTTAAAAAGAGAGTAGCCCAGTAGTCAGTAAACACTAATCATTGTGAGTAAGTTGACAATGGGAGCGTACAAATCAATAAAGAAATGCACACACGGCGCGTCTCCCTCGTCATTCGACAGCAATATAATCACCAGCCCAGCCTCAACCGGAATGAATGTAATTTGTCCCAGGGAAAAGGATTTTGTGGTTTGAACGAACGCAAACAAACTCAATTAAATAGTTTCTTTCCTTTCCAACCGTTTTTTATTTTGAGTTTGTGTCTTTGTGTGTCTGATCTATATAAACACAATGGCAGGATGAAGAATTAAGAGGAATCAAAGGAATTCCCTAAAGCAGGTTGAGAAAAGGACAGGTGTGCGGTAGAATTCAGTCCGCTCTTGCCCGGATCTCCACAGTCCGTCCCTTATGTGGTGCGTGGGTATGTACTCTACATGGTTGAGACCTTCATTGCCTCCAGAGTCAAAGCATGATTCAACTACTTTCTGTACCTAAATACCTGCTAAGCACTGTTATTACGGCTGGCATGAAGGAACAAAATGCAATTTGGTAAAATCTCTACTAAACGTCCGTTCCTTTGTGTTTTTTTGTGAAGTTGCTCTTTTGTGCGGTACTCCGCCCGTCGTCTCAGAAATTCAGGCTAACTCCAGGAAACCAGCAGCAAGGCTCTGGAAAATAGACTGCTGAAACTGCAGGAAAGAGGCCAAGAATAGACTGCAGGAAGAGCATGGAAAAGGCTGCATAGGTAGAGCATGGAATCAGGACTGGATTATTATCAGTTCAATTTCAATAATATTCCAGTATGCTCACAGCCATTGGGATTTATGTGGGCGTGTGGGCCTTTTTTAAGACATTTTTTCGCTCCTGAATATTCACTACTTTCAAGGAATAATGGGAGAATAAAGCATTACATTTTTAGGTAAATCTTCCAATATAATTCCAGTGGAGGAGTGGAATATTGAATATGTTGAATAGCTGATGAATGTTGAACAGACCGTGCTTAGTTCTGATTTAATGGTCGATTTTCATTTTTAATGGGGGGAAAGTACTCTACTGCAAGAGCGTGGAGTTGCCATTGGAGTTGGCCAAAACACATTGGAGTTGGTGAAAAAGCGTTGGAGTTGGCTAAAAAGCATTGGAGTTGGCTTAAAAGCATTGGTGTTGGTTAGAAAGCACTGGAGTCGGCTAAAAAGCATTGGTGTTGGTTAGAAAGCATTGGAGTCGGCTAAAAAGTATTGGTGTCGGCTAGAAAGGATTGAAGTTGGTGAAAAAGTATTGGAGTTGGTTAAAAACTATTGGAGACAGCTATGTAAAAACTATTGGAGATAGTTGAAAACTATTAGAGTTGGTGGAAAGCGATTGGAGTTGGCATTAGAAGTGGAGATAGTATAGCGGATTAAGTAGGAAAGTAAAAAAGAGGAGGACAGTGCATTGGTTCGAATAGTATTTTGAAGGTTTGGATGGAAAAATGAGGGAAGAGCGAGAGTTAGACAAAGGGATTGTCCACACACTGAATGCATGGTACATGCACTGGAAGTAGGTATGTCGCATGGGAAGAAGCCGGTACAAGGCCGGGTAAGACTAATAAAAGTCATGAATTTGAGATTCGGAGCGGATGAGGAACAGTGGGAGCCCGAGATATCCATGTATACATATAATTCTGTGGGTCGTGCAGGCTCGGTTGGCGTCGTCTCCGACCACTTCTCCAGCACTTTATAACACACTGAGGTATTGATCAAATGACGTCATCCCCGTATTCCTCCCGCTATACGCTTTTATATCAATGAGTATATGAGTATATAGATAGTTTCATACATGTTACTTTTATATCGCGAAGCAGCCCTCCGAATCCGAACACATGCATAATATATTCCCAAAATATAGATATTCCGCACGTATGCACACCGGATTTCCATCTGTTTCCCTATACAGGAGGGTTGGCGAATTCGGAGGGTCTGCATTACACTTTTTATTAGCTATATCTATAGGGAAGCTTGTCCTTGTGCCGCCAACGACGGCCGATGGAATCGACACTGCTCTTTCTTAAAAGGAGACTACTATATAGCTTGAGAGGATCCACGGTCGGAACAAGCGCAGGAGGGTTTTCTGGATCAGGGTCTAGCCCAAACAACCGAAAGCCAGCGACTTGTCTGACATTTTCGGGTGTGGATTGAATCCGATGTGGAATACGTACACGGACACACACAAACAACGTTACAGTACATTGCGTATCCATTCCTCCAAAAGTCTCCATTCAAGGGTCTTCAAAATTCCATTTCGGGAATAAACTTTTTATTTTTTATTCCTCCCAGTGAGCAGAATTTGTCGAAATCGAATACGAAAAGTTAAAAATAATTTTAAAAAATAGTATTTGTGTGTGTGTGTGTTTGTGTCGCTTGACTGTAGAGACCTGACATATGTAGTGATATAGCATTAATTCCACGGTGTGGCTTCCTTTGGTGTCTTGTGTCAGTGCTGGTGACCGTGACGATGGTCACAGAAAGCTCCCAATCGGTAAGATGTCTTATTTGGAATATGTGCATTTCTCATTCCAAAGAATTCATTTCCTATACAGCATTTCTCTACTACATAATTTACAATCCCATTATTTAAGTGAAAACTTGTTGAGGAAAAGTGAGCATATACTTGTAAGTATATATATTTAGAGTGTATAGAGGAGACTTGCGAAAAAGTTTCTGGCTTTTTAAATTTTCATCTAGTCTTTCATGGCCATTGTGCCAAGTCCTCTTGAGGCACGGGTGCATTCCGGCGATGCATAAGTGAAGCATTGTTAAGGAACTATCGACTTCAAACTTAGCTCCATGAGGCCGGTAGTTTTACACGTAGGGTTTCCTCCGTGATTTTAAATAGGAATTGCAGGAGGTACTACTTGAGGCTTTTCTTTCTACTAATAATACGTACCTACACAGTACCTAGTATTTATATTTACTACAGTACCCGCTGATATGTACTATAGTACCCCCTTATATATACTATAGTCCCTACTTGTGTCTACTACTACCTCCTTGCATGTACTAGTAACTACTTACATGTACTAGTGCCTTATGAGCTGATACCTTCAAAATATCAAGTTTAATGAGCGTTTCGGTCTTGAGAATTTGGCATTGAAGTTGTGGAGGAAGGGAAGCTTCTAATTAAGCAAGTGTTTTATATAGCCATTTTCCTTAAGCCTTTTCATTGTTCGGACGAACTTGTGCTGCGCTTTTGTTTCGGTATACGCCTGGGCTAAGCTGCTGGAATACTAATGGAGTCGGTTTATTAGTTTGCAATGGAGTAAGGCTTCCCCTCGCTGGAAACTATTCCGGTCATAAAAATAACCATGGATGGGCAGTTGGTCCTATTGGTAGACGTGTGTGTCTGGAAAGGTGGACACTCGGCTTGAAAATCATGTTTTACGTTAGGTCATCGAATGTCGTAACAATAACCGTATTCGACGGTGAAAACTCGGGCGAAGGTAAGAAGGAGCTCCTTGGTATATGCTCTCTCTCTCTCTCTCTCGTAATTTCACCCTGTGGTATGTTCACGTAAAAAAGGTTGAAGTCGGAAAGTAATAAAAAACCTTGGTAAAAAGTAGTAGGTACAGGGGTAGTAGTGTGTTTGAAGCAGGAAAAGGCTCCGTGTCATAGAGGAAAGGCAAAGATGGGAGTATAAAAACGTTGGATATATAGGGAGGGACGGAAACTACAAGTAGTGTGGAGTTTGACGGAGCTGGGCGTTCGTACCATACGGATACCCAACGTTACTTACTGCTGCAAACTTTCTCTGCATTGTATCGATCGGAGTAAGTTGCCTTGGTCGTCGGATCAAATTGTGCCTATTACTGTAGAAGTCAGTCTACGGTTCTCATAATGTTTCGTTAAGGTATGAGCATTCAGTTAATTTGCCCTTTCTGCTCTTCATGTTCCCCATCCAACAAGGCCTAAAAGCAATTCAATACACTATAATAACTCAATGCTCTGAAATAGCTTCATATTTAAATATTATTCTAAATAACGTGTAATCTTCTCAAAACATCCTATATACTCAATATTGTTTTCGGAGAGGATCGAAAAAGTAAAAATTGTCTCTGACTGCATGACAAACAGGAATTAGTATGCCTCGATCATTAGAATGGATTCAGGTGACCCGTCCAGCAGTGTTGTTGTTATTGTTGGTGGATGCAGCAGTGTGCGTGTGTGACCTGCTTCTATGTTCCGTAATGAAATCCATTTACTGTTATGATACTCATTAGCTGTCTTCCTGCATGTTCGACTCGGAGAATGCCTGCATCTCCAATTCTCTGAATACGAATTGAACAGGTGACCTTAAGGTTTAATTGACTCTTGTCAGCACTTACTCGGCTGAACAAATATATTCTTGAAGGCTACCAGTACTTAAATTTACACTATGTGGCTATACTACGTAAACTCCTTGCTCAAGTCCCTCGATTAGATGCTTACTTCAAGATAAACAATGGTAAATTATTTACATGAAGTGCCACTACTGTATAATAAATCATCTTGAGGATACCACACGGGACATTTTTAGGCTACTACTATGTATGTACCGTTTACAACCTCATAGCTGTGATATAGCTTCAATCTTTATATATAGGAGTATCATTTTACATTTATGTACATATATATCATTTCTTGTGAGTTCCAACCAGCTTGAGTATCTTCGTATATAAAGTATCTCAGTATGAAGTATCCAAGGATATGAAGTACGTTACTGGCTCGTCGTGTTTGTGTTTTGTTTAAAAGTGGTAACGTTTTGGAAGTTGTAACATTCGTGGGACTCATAATCTCAAAATATATGCTACAGATTCAAAGTATAAGCTAATAGGTGAAGATAATCATTGACTGCAGGAAGGTATACGATGTACTATAGTAGTAGCTATAGTAGCTATACTTGAGTTGTAAAAGCGGTGGAGAGCCAACGTGGTCTACGCAAAAATCTGTGGTTGACTCCATTGAACTTCTTAATTTGGAATAAAGGCGCATTAGGAATGCAGGAATTTGAGCTCGGCTTGAGCTAAACTGTTGAGAACGACTGGATAAACAGGGCAATATTTTATAGCGGTCACATTTTTTTCAAATTCTTATTTATATCCTCATGCTGTGAGTGTGCGTTGCTCCTCGGATCTTACGTTGGTATAAAATAGAGTAATAAGATAAAGTACGTGAACCACTCTTCACATCTTTCCACGCCACTTTAAAGTTTAAAACCCTCTGGTTATGAGATTGAGGAGGCAGCGTTTATAGTATGATACTTAAAATATACATAACTACATCAGCCTCATCTCTCTGATTTATTCCAATGTTTGTCCTACATTATTAGGAAAATATGCACGGGACGTACTACGTTAATTCCTATATGATAACATGCTCGCTCCAATTTTGTTTTCGTAGCTAGTATACAACTGGCATGATCACTTAAAAAAGGGGAAAGCATACACAACTACTACTGTCATGATTACTTACGAAAGAAAAAAAGTTTCGAGTCTGTCCGTTAATTATTTCCAACAACTATACAACTAATTCCTTCGGAATGAATCCTCACAGAAATAATTAATTTTTCCGAATCCTGTCTGCACCTCTGTAACCATAAACTAGGTCAGTATGCATTGCAGTCTGCTTCTCCAACTTGAATACTCCAATTAGCAGATACTGGATGCCTGCGTTAATGACTGTGTATAAAATTACTTTCGAAGTTGCCGCTATTACTGTACAGATATAATAATGAAATCAGATCGTTCATTCAGTCAGTCACAACTTCCACAATGTCTCCAGATATCTGGCTGCTATATTCTGAAGATGAATTTTTGGTTTAATACACACACATTTTATACTCTGAAGCTCTGTGATGTACAGCTTGCATCTTCTTCTAGATCATGCAATCTCATCCCACTCACTCACAACTCTCAGCGCATCCATCTTAATAAAGTTAAGTTCGGTGCTGAAAGGATGTCCTTGCATGTTGCCGAAGCTCTTTGAAGTTTTGATCAAATTAACAAGAATTTCCTATCATTTGCAATGTGTTGCATGTATGTGTATAGCACACACGCTAGTGTCAATATAAAATAAGTTTGAGTAATAGAAGCAAGGAGGTGACGATAAGTAAAATTAGATCATTCATAAGATCATCTCTCGAAGATATTTTTCATTGAAAATTGAAACTGTAAATTTCCGTAGCATAATTTAATTTATTTATACGAACTTCGTGGAATTCACGAAATAAAAAATGGAGTGGAATGAAAATAAAGTACGTCGAGCTATTTCTTTTGCAAGTGATAAACTACAGTGAAATTTTAGTATTCAAATATTGTGTTTTGGCCTCAAATATGAAGGAAAACTTTGGGATCACATGCATACTTGTAGATGAGTATCCTTCCTAATTTTACAGATGAAGTCAGCGAGTTCAGAGGGGATAAAAAATCGAAAATATTGGCATAATTACCATGTGAGTAGATAAGTAGGGAATGGAGTTCTTACAAAATCAACTCTGGCATTCGCCATACGTAGTATGTAAGTAGTAATAAGTGTATATGGGCAGTAAACAAATGCAAGAATGTAAGGCCAAGTTTAGTTTATACATGCGTACCCATATGGACTGTGTATATTAATATAAACGACGACAGACTCCTGCTGTAAGACTTCCCATACAATTCATGTACTTACATTCAATGAGCTATGAGTCGTCTAATGGGTGGTACAATGAAACTTCACTCGATGTGGCATGGAAGCAAAGGGTTTGTTTAAAATAAAATTTACAACAGATCAACTCTCAGACTTATTAGCGTATATATACGAAAATACTGTACAAGCTGACGTTCCCGAACGGAGAATCGCATACACAAATAGGTTTAATAGGTAGATACCTCAAAGCTTATTACATCACATAATCTTGCATACCTAAATTTAAGCATGTATACATGTACATAAATGTGTTTACGTACTCCATATAGTACACAAACACTACTACAAGCAGCTCGTGGGCAGAAGGAAAACATGATGGGAGGTAATGAAACATTCAGTATATCATGGTCTATTGACGTCGGCGAAAATATAAAGCTCTCCTGCCTATAATATAATGATACCACCGTACATTGAGAATGACTATCCGGCTCCTTCAGAATGATCCCAAGCCCGTACCCAGACTTGGTAAACTTCTGCTAGAATAAGTCAATATTCCTATAAGCACAGTAGTTATGTACATTGCCAGCGTTAAAACTTTTGGTGTTTTGTAGGTCTCTGAAATGAAATTAGGACAGGTCCATATAATACAAGATGATGACGATAATCTGTTTTTTCTGCCCCGCATGACTATTGTTGTTGTTGTTTTTGTTGTTGTTACGAATAGCTGAGCCACGTCATATCTTCTATATATAGGGCGGTAGGTTATAAATACACATGTATATAGTGCATCCGAATCTATTATACTTGATGTGTCGAAGTACAGCTTCAAAGGATTACGTCCATCTGACCCCATGACTAATCCGATCGTAGCATCTAATAAATACTTGTAAATTTACATTATATTTATAGAACTACCACTTGTACGGTATTACAAATCTTTTTAAAATTGATGTCTCCAGTTTATTTAACGACATTATTATTATTTACGATATAGAATATTTAGCTATATTAATATTTACGATAGAATATTTAGCTATATTAATATTTACGATAGAATATTTTGCTATATTAATATTTCCCATAGTTGATTTAACTATTATTACTCTGTGTGTATTTAACTATGGCATTATAGTGATAGCCTCTGATTTATCACCATTGGAATGTTCGCGTAAAATATTGTCGAAGTTGAGGGATGAGGATGAGTCTTAGAAAATAAATTTAGGTCATCTATTTTACGTAATTTAATTTATGTTTAGGCACTGGAAGTATTCAAGTGTGATTATCTGTTCACAGACATAGGAGAAGAGCATGACATGACATGACATTTTTTGATTCCATTCTGTCATTACGTTATCATCTCGATTGCATTTCTCCGTATACAAAGTCATCATGGCGAGAATTAGAGCGAGAGAAGGAGCCGCCGCTTTTCAAGACGCTCGTATCTACTCCATCGCTTATTTTGATTGACTTGGCGGTATGTAATTAAATATGTGCGGCCTAGCGATGAGGCTTTCCTCCAGTTCCTCATTATGTCATCGGCTATAATGACATGCTTTTAATTTATTATATGAATAATAATATATTATGTTGGTATATAGTATATTAATATATTATAAATATAACATCATATGAATCAGCTTTGAAGGAAATTCATTCTTCCTTACGATTATGGTTCAGTTCAGGGAAACTTGACGAATACTTTATTATTAGAGCTTATTCCAAGCCTCATCGGCTGGAGTCAATCAGGAATTTTATCATTGCAGTCCTTATCTATGGCTTGCAGCTTTGTTGCTCCACATATAGGGAATGCACAATCGATGACGCTATTCCTTTCATTAACCACAGCACGGAGAATTTTTGAAGAGACGAGAGAGATCAATTTGGTCCCGATAATTGCAGTGTCAGGACTAATATATTTAAATCATAGTTATTTCAGGCATGCAATGTTCCAGCATTTAAGCCCTGAGAATTATGAACGGACGTCTGAAGTTAATGGGCTGTTGGATGAATGGCTGCATGGAAGGGAATTTCTGCATAGAAAAAAGTCACGTCTACTGAGGCAACTTGACAAAGGATAAAACCATTTCAGTACAACGATAAAATATGCTACTCTCCTTCTCTTTCTCTCTGCTGTTGACATTTTCATGGAAATTACTCTCATGGAAATTGTAATGTGAAGAAGTCCTTAATAGATTTTGGCTCAATTTTCGGCAACATACCTTATATTAGTTTTGGAATAATAATGAATGGCTAGGAACAATGATAATATGGAAGTGATCACAATGGATGATCAAGATGCAGCTTGGGACACAGTTTTGCCATTGCAAAAGGCTAGATATTAGGGCTAGTATGTTAAGTTAAGGCTAGAATGAATGGAGTACGTTAAGGTTGGAGTATGTTAGGAGGGTTGGGATTTAGTTTTAGATTTAGGCTCTGCGGATACAAATTGTGCAGCATACACACACGGTTGCATCATTCCGTCAGCCTTTGATTTGAAATACACACTGCACAGGCACACACGACACTCTGACGACGGCTGACTAGACTTTGGGTCCACGACGACTGTACCTGATGGATTGTATAATATGTGACTTGTAATGACAGTCGTCTTGTCATCATTCCTCTCTCCATTGCCATGAAGGCTGTATAAACGTTATATTTTCAATTATGATGATGAGTTTTTCTTTTTAGACCTTCCTACATGTACCTATACGTGAATTTGGTTTTATATTCTGCAATTATGTAACGTGTGGAGCTTATGTTTTGCCTGCATTGGTTACATTTATAGTTATATTTATAGTTATAATTCTTACATGAACGATTCCCATGCAAAAACCATAGTATTCTACTCATATTGGTAGACAAATAAGCCCGGCTCTTATGGTGGCGTGCAGCTCGAAATGTCATGCATAGTATTTTAAGTATGCTACATATTTATGCGTTCACTAAGTTTAAAATGTACACACAGTAGAATAATTATTTTGAGCGCAATATGCAACTTTGTGAACTAAAATCACACGATGGATGTCGAACTCCCAAAGCTGCGGACATGGAAGAGTCATTTGAAATTAGATGTAATAATTATGAATCATTATTCAGGATGCTGTCGCTGAATGCAGTAAGACTTTTTAGGAATGTTTAATCTTTTTGTATGGATACAAGTGCGAGAGTCGGGAACCAAATTGCATAATAATATTGGATTAAAATTCACATGGGTCCGGAGGGTGATCCAATTGAGAGATACGGAGGGTTGATTCCCTCCTTTGCAGTCACACACTGCACGTCCGTCACCACTGCAAGCCATTTTGTACTCCAAGTAAATTACCCTTAGAACTGAATGAAGGGACGGGAGGGGACTGAATGCTACAGAGTCCTCCGACTCAAATTCTGTATTCCGACAGTGAACTCCGACTGAGCTTCTCCATTTATTTGGGTTCTTCGCTTTTCGGTGTAGGGAATCCATACGAAGGGGAATGCAATATATGAGAATTATGCTTATAATATGAGTACTCTATGTACACATTATGTGATTATACAGAACGAATTATTATTATGCTGAACGAGTGTCAGTTTTACATGGAGTTAGTAGTAGCAACTTGCTACTAGCAAGTGCGAGTAAAAGTTATTTTATCTCTAGTATGTAAATGTAGTATTACCAGATAAAATCATTTTTCTTGTGTGAAGACACATACATTTATTGTATTTGTATTATTGGATGCCATAATGAAAACACTCTGACAATGAGAGGGAATACGGAAACAACCAGGAGGCAAAGATTCATTTGTGAGTGTTATTCTCTGGGGAGCGTATTTTGTGCAAGAATACGTTGAAGCAATATGCAGTTACATACATTTACACAGTGCTTTTGCATATTAGCATGAGAAATCAAGCATCCAGTCACATGCAGATTTGTACATGTTCTTTAATTGTAGTCGTCTGCTTGCTGGCTACATTTTCCATTTGATTTCCTTCGCTGACAAGGGTCCGCCGAATTCAAAACAAATGAAGCTGTCCCCATTTACATGCATAAGCTACAGAGCAGTATTCCATGCGGAAGGTGAGGAGAGAAATGAAAATGCACCAGGAATTTAATAAGTTAAACATGGAGTTTATGCATCTATGTATGTGTGTCACTGGTCGGAAGGGAGCACAAGGTTAATTTACCTTCATCAGAGTGCGTACACATGCTCGCTCCGCGAAAATTTTTAGCTGTATATATATATAGGATACTTATTATAGTATGCAGATACTTGTTATAACATGAATAGGTACTTATTATAGTATGCAGATACTTGTTATAACATGTATAGATACTTACTATAGCATGTAGATACTTTTTATAACATGTATAGATACTTATTATAGTGTGTAGGTACTTATTATAGTATCTAGATACTTGTTATAGCATACAGGTACTTATTAAAGTATGTAGATACATATTGCAGCGTACTTACCAACGCTATTAAGATCTTGCATTTGTTTGTTCGTGGACTTTTGGTTTTGTTAGCGTACCTTTATGTATCTGTATTTAATTTTCTTACTTACAATGAACCTCATTATTTGCCAAAGTAATCAGCATTGTCCCGTGGGACATTGTTTGCATTCTGTACTTTTTACCAGTGCCACCTTTATATTAGGAGATTTCTCTCATCTCTAATGACATCAACGTTTATGACTTCACTGGAGCTAACTGATGTGCTTTGCATACAAATTTTCTCTCTTATTACTGAATCATTCCTTGTTGGATGGAACGAATTTTCTAAATTAGCGACTGCCAGTAGCAATTTCCATGGTAAACGCGCTGACCGAAAGCAATGGATTAACCATGCCGTAGATAGATACCTGAACAATTTGTGCGGAATAGTATACCTTCCCAAATTGGCGTATCTTCATTGTTTCAAAGCACACACTGCGGGGTTTAGTGGAGGGACACAAAACAACTAGGAGTTTTATTTCATCCAGAACCATTAAATTGTTATGGATTCCACCCAGAAATATCATTACTAAAATAGCTATGGATTTGGCCCTAAAAGCACGATACACATATGTACGTGCGTAGGTACAAAGTTCATCCCCAAACAAGAACAGGCATGAATTTCAACCAGGAAAGCTAAAAACTGATCTCTGGCTGTACGGGTTAATTCCCTGGCATTTTCAATTTCATTACATTGACGTGTAGATAATACTCAGCCCATCAAGATAATTGCATGAAGAAATTAAAAATACCATTGTAGCACTTATCCTATACAGTTGGGCCTCACCCTCACCTTGTCATCATGGAAACGCTTAAGGTTACGGAGTTATTAGGTAGTTGGTAGTTCTGGAAATACATTGGAAGCACAAATGAAAAATGCTTATTGACGTGTACGATCGGTGTTAGCTTGTGTGAGAAGTGGTAAAGAATTTAATGGAGGGTATAACTTTATGAGCCTATAAACCAAGAAATTTCCAACGTGGGTACTTAGTATTTAAAACATCAACTCCTGTTCAAGTTTTAAATTGAGGCTCGTGTTCCTATGAATACTTCTATAACTGGTCCCTATTTGTTTTTTTCCCTGGGTGTCATGAATCAAGTGAGGAAATCAAGTTTGCTGAAAGCGACACGATAGAATGCGACAAGCTCTTTTTCACAAATATTTACTATGCAAAGCTAGCGGCAGTGCATATTTATTCCAATCCATTTGATGTTTTTACGCGGATCCTTCACACCAATGCGTATACAACATTATTACTACTCCGTGGATATTATAGCAGTCCGTGTACACGACAGAATGGAGGGATTTTTCAGGAAGAGAGTCAAACGGAGTGAGTGGGATGTCGTCTATATACTTAATGTGTACTAGATACATAACACTTCTGGCTCCTTTTCTCATCTCCATCTGTTTCTATGTACTCTTGACACACATATGTGGCTTTCCTATTAGAGTTGACATCCGTCCATAGATCCTTGGATACTTTCAGTTTCTCTCAGAGAGCAGCATTTTCCCCTCGGAACAGCACATAAATGTACAGTTACTGTATACTTGCACTTGCGATTCCACTTTTTATATTCTCGTGCTATGCAGGGGCGTAGTGTCAATAGCTCTCGAATTGAAGCTTGCATATCTACTGTAGTATAGCACTTGACGTTATGCAAGTCGGCGTGGAGTCAGCATTAATTTTGGGTCGTCGTATGTGTAGTCACCACAATGAGATCGTGGAATTATGTATACGGCCATGCCAAATCTTAATATGCTCATGGTAATAAAGATGACTCATTGATTCTGTGACTTAATTTTTATGCTCGGTTTATGGCTCAAGTGTGAAATCAAGGTGACTTGCACGGGATACATGTTGCATACCTTGCATATTGCAGTATTTGCACTTGCTATTTTACCCATGTGTTTTTACAGCCAGAAACTGGAATCTCTGTGGTGACTAAAGCAAACTTTGTTCAATAGTAACTTACGATTCTTAACTATACATCCAGCTATGTATACTTGTAGTTAAGGTATAGTTTAAACATAGTTATGCATAGTCCTCTTATATATGCAGATATAACTGGGAAGGCCTCTTTTCATTATTGACTAGAGCTGCGAGTGATTGTGAGTTAGTGAGGCACTGGGAAAAAGTTTTCGAGAGCTAAGCTGAAATTCGATTGTGCATCGCCGGCTCCCGGGTGCACAGGAAGGAGGCACTGTATAAATCATGATGGAAAATAATACAACGGGGACACCAATGACCATGTTGTGCATAGTTTGTAGTCATGCGAAGCTTTGTACATGTTCTGTACACTCTTCCAAAGCTTTGTATGAAAGCTTGTATAGTTATTCGAGTTCGAAGTGTGGTACATGTTTTGTAATCATTCCAAGTGTTATGTATATAGTCCGTACTAGTCATCCGAAATCAAACCATGATTTCAACGAGAAGAGTTGACAGCATAAAGAAATCCAACCTGATTCCCTATATATACGGTGTGATTCTGATCGTGAGTAAACACCTAAAAAGATGAGTCTGAACTAGTAAATGCAGGCAAAATCCAATATTTAAGCGATTGTAGAAGCAGAAGCAAACACTAGGGGTGTTGCATATTATATCTCTTTGTAAGTTCTATATATAGAACTTATATACTTGCAATACAGAACTTATCTATACCCATAATGCTACTATACAGTAGTGAGTCGGGACTATTTCTGTGGCGGATTTTCTAATCCGATTGCTAACGATGTCGGCTCCCTGAACTCTCCCTGGATTGAATGAATAACCGAGCATAATAGGATATACACGTATGTGCGTTACTGATTTGTCAACTCGTCATTGTATAGCATTTGGGAGGACAAGGGAAAGCAATTATTCTTTGGAGGCAATTCAATGCGGTCGTCATGTATGTTTATCTTATATATTGTCTATACTCGTTCAATAACATATGAGACTTCGGAGCAAAGACCAGCCGACTATTGACGATACTTTCATTTCAATGGGATTAAGTATCCATTTTCTCATCTTGGGCTAGTAACGAGAGTAGTACCCTCCCATTCTGCCATATGGGATACATTACAAGATACATTGAAAAGATAATGTTATTTTATTGCAATTACTACTTGGTCATGCTACTTTAGCTGACTTTACCGACATCCACAATTACATTTTAGCAAAAGTAAAAAGGATAAAGCCACAGATAAGTAAGACCGCATTTTTGTAATTCAGTGTCATTCAAAGGCGGGTTTACCCGACTCAAGCCCTAATGCTAAGCGCACCTTTTATTTTGTGGCAGTAGGATTTCCCTTTTCAAAATGACATCAAGAACTCATTTGGTATCGATTTCTCTAAATTTAGCTTGCTTGTTCATGATTCTCTCTCTCTCTCTCTTATGTTCAAAAGTTGTTGCGCTCTTCTATGTTTTTGCTCTGAGGCCCTACATATAAGTACAGACTGTTGGTCCGGACGTTTGCGTTGATTGCAAACTTTTGCAGTACTTTGCCATAAGAAGTCACGACGCCAGATTTCCCTCCGGCCTTCAGCATGATCCCAATTTCCTCAGTGTCATTCGACCAGAGTCAATCTTCTCAAGTTAAGGTTTGAGACAATTGGAAAAGTTTTTCCGACAAACAATTATTATAGAAACTTGAGGAAGTTTAGGTTTTGTCTGTAGTTTTTTAAGACATTCATAAGGGGATAAGTTTGAGAATTTTCTCTTATGAGCAAATATTAGTATTTTAGTATAAATACGTATGTACTACACTACTATAACGATATAGATACATATATGTATGTTCCGCAGCATATATGGGAAAGTAAAATCCATAAACGCCGAAAGCAAATCGCATTTAAGATAAACGTGTACAATACACTTGTATACAGAAGCAGGAATATTACTTGACTTGCTGTGAACAAACTGTCCCAAGCAGTTGACAATGCAAGTGTCTACAAAAATAGTAGCCTTTCCTGTTGTAAACAAAACGACGCGAGGATGAACAAACAAGTCTAATGAATATTGTCATTTATTGTTAGTTAACAAAATTGAAATAAGTGTTATTTTATTCTCCAGTTGAAATTCAAGGCAGTTACATATTGTAATTAAGTTACGTGGCAGGACAAAAAACTAATAGAATATCTACAGATAAAGAACAAATGAGACCTACCATAAACCATGAACTAATGTGTGTTTCATTATTTCTATTAGGATGTCATCAATCGAAGGTAAAACCATACATAAAGGCAGGAAACTTTAAGCCTCTGAAGCACCTACATGATGCATGAGGACATAATGAGCGTGCTGTTTGTAAATAAAGCAGATGTACTTAAATAAAGTATAATTTCCTGCGTACAGCCACAGCGCTCACAATTTGCTCTGTAACTTCAATATACGGAATTAACTGAGTATGCATCTCCGCCTAGCCATTGCTGCATAAAAAACACTTGGATTCAAATAGGAAAAGCTTAATATGGTTAAAGTGTAGTATGTTGAAGCATATGTAGATACATATATAGTACTTATTGTCAATAGAAGTATATATGGCTAAACTTGTAGTATAGTTCAATACACAAAAATTCTAAACATAAAAGGTACAACAATATAGTCAATGCTCAATCCCTGCATCTCCACTTTACAGTATTTGAACAACGAAGTAAAAAATGTGCAGTTTGTCATTCAGACGCCTCCACTCACGCTCGTCGAAATTTCGAATTGCATTATCTCTATCGTAGAATTTTTTGGCAGCCAGATTTTTTGTGAGGATGAGCCGAAAAAGGCATTAAGGAATGAGGATGATGATGGCGTGGCAGAAAACTGCAATCAGGACCTGAGAATAAAAGAAAGAAATTGTGAGGACGAGTCAACTTTTATGGTATTCTGAGAAACGACGCTAACATTGAAATCCTATGATTTGTATACTCAAATGAACTCTGAGCCGCACTTACCAAAACCAACCAACCAAGCAAGACAGCGCTCTGTACACAAAAGAATTATTGATTGATTCTCCTCTCATTAGGTTTCTTCATTACCTTTCATGACTAAAAAGCTCAACGTCCTAATTGCATAACACTGGTAGGTAAATTGTTCCTCATGTCATCCGTCCAATTATCCCTGGCAGCTACAATTCGGATACCTGAAACAAAAAAAAACGGTCATTAAACAGGCAAATAACTTACTACGTTTACATGTTTCCAGTCTTGTAAGAACCGTCGTAAAGTTAACTCCCACAATTTAAACATCATTGTCAAGATCGTTGCAAAAGTCAGTCTTTATGACGTGCACTACAGACTTTCAAAAGTGTAACTGTCAAGATTCATCAGATTATTATACCCTTGAAGTTATCTGTAAAAGAGAGCAAAGAAAATACTTTAAAAGGTGTTAACGGCAAGAAGTAACTGTATAAGTGGCAGATGCAGCTCTTGAAGGGCTAAAAAGTTTCATAAATTTAAAACACATTTCGACAACGCTGGTTTTTTCCTGTCCCTGACGTATACAGTCAACCTCATTTCCCTGTAAAGCAATTTCCAATGAATTTCCCTCCGTGACATATGAACGCAAAAACATTGGAGTCAACCAGGTCCGTATTTATACACATTTGTGGTTATTCAACAAAATACTATAGAAGGTAAAGTCGAGCGGGAGGGAAGATTAACGGACTCCGGTGGAATTGCAGCTATCCGAGTCTGGCAAAAACTATTCCTGGGGGATTATGGATAGTAACGCTTGTTGTTACATAAACTATAGTGTTTCTGTAAAACGTGAAATCCTTTTACGAAATTGTTTATAAAATAAAATTTCCAGTCCTGTTGTTTATGTTCGGTTTCATTTAAATTAAGTAATTGAATACGTCTTCTCTAACTCTTCTGTGGCAAAAAGGTTCAGAATTGGGTTAGGCTCAGAGCAAATCCCTTTATACAAGAAATTGAATTTGAGATTTTAGTGGTGAAATATCTACCGCTGGATTCTGGATTCTACGATCTGTTGTATACTACTTTCTATAAATATAGTTAATAAAACCCTTTATAAGTTCTGATTACAGTTCAAATAAACGCAATATTAGCTACCTACTGCGTGCACTTTGCTCTTTCGTAAAGGGAAAATGGTTCGTACGTGATGCGATATCGCTTCTTTTCCCTGCAATTGTTTACCCAAAGATAACTTCTAGTAGGTTATACTTTTGTATTGAGTTTTTTGCTTTCATATTAAAATATACGACACACCGATTCATGCTTCCTTGCATTAGTGCTCGGAGCAGTTGTAATATAAGAAGATGGTCATGTGGGTGTAGAACAACTCGAAACTGCTGAGGGTTCAGTTGGTGAGGAAGGTATAGAATCCCGTATTTACTTGTGCCATTTTCTTTTATCAGGAGTTTTCTGGAAAAGTGAAGGTAGTACTCGGTTCGTTAAAAAGGAGAAAACTGAAGGGAAGAGGAGAATAAGTTGGTAACATGAGCCGACAGTCTGCCTCCAGCTAATAGCTAATCGATAATTGGTTTCCTCGGGGTCGCTGAATGTAACGTCTTACAAGCGATTTGCCATTGTTTTTTCTCCCTTTCAGTTCCTTGCACCTTTCAATTAGCGGATCCTCCGGCATGGTCTTTGAGGTGGTCGTGTTTTTTTTTCGGAATTATTATAGATTTCGTACCTTAGCGAAATGTCGAATCCGGGTTTACCAACTCGATCTAAGGGATTTCAAGGCGGTATTAACATATGAGACTTACACTTGCTTCTTATATAGATACTAGATACATTGTGGGTTTAAATCTTGAATGATATAGACAATACGTCGGTTACACGTACAGCTGACCTTTTACTAGAAGTCTGATGATGATAATTAGATTTTCATAGAGATAGAATTGGAGCGTGATGATTTTCTTAAACAGAGGTTTCTGCATAATTCAATTTCATTATCTCTGCTGGTAGAGGCTATAATGCTCTATACGAGCTCGGAGGCATATCTAACTTTGGCTCGTGCTATGTTTGCTATTAGCGAAAGAAAAAACCCCAGAACTATTTGACTCTCTACCTTTCCCAGAGTATATAGCAGACACTCCCTTGAAGATCTATAAATGTAAAGTTGGACTGACTACATAATAAACTAAAACTATAGTTGGGAACGAGTCATGTGGATACTCAAGTTTAAAAAATCCATTTAAGTTGTGTTACACTTATACGAACTTGATTGATGGGCGGATATTAAGTTTCGTTCGTATTCAAAGGGTACTGCATATCTGCGATCTGAAAATAAATAATTAAATTATGGTCGATTATTGGTTTGTGGGTTGGAAAATGGCAGGAAAGCTACTAGAATTGAAACTAAATTAGATTATCAGCCTATGCGTATACTGCATATAACATGTAGAAGATTCACAGTTGAAAAACAAAATCGATCAAAAATCTATATAACTGAATACAGATTACTAACCTTGGAAATATTCTCGTCAAAACAATTGCAATGTGAATTCGAAGAATGACAAAGGCATTGCTCATCTCCATGTCTCCATCAAAGCGAGTGTTATGTTTTGGAGGCAGCAGAATTCTAGAATCTGACAGGATTTTTGTTAGTCCTTTAGTACATAGAGTAATTATTTGATGATGCTGTATAGGGATTGCGCCTAAAATATTGTACACACATTACCATTGACCTAAGTATGAGAGAAATGTAAGATTATTAAATTAATGGTTGTAATTGAATTTGCAGTCGGATCCCGGAACGGGTCTCCTCCGTGCAGCCCGTGCGGGGAATTTAGAAAAAGTACTGGAGTACCTTAAAGCCAATGTAGACATCAATACTTGTAATGCAAATGGATTAAATGCCCTCCATTTGGCTTCTAAAGATGGTCATGTCAATGTTGTACAAGAATTACTTGAACGGGGAGCCAACGTTGACGCAGCCACGTAAGTCTTTTATCTCTAAATATAATATGCATTTGTTCATTAAAACCTCAGTAACTCACAGTACATATATTAGTAATGTATGTTTTAAGCTGTAAGTATATAGTTGTTATCCCCACATCTGTTACCCTTGAATCTTGACATTTCAACCTGCTGTAATAAAATATTATGAGATGTAAACAATGGGGTTGCCATCCGTGCGCTGACGACGGAACGAGTTAAAATTCGATTGCAGTCTTCTACCTCCCTCCCTGCTTACCATAAACTTATCTGAATGTACACATTTTATGTTTATTTTTTCCAGGAAAAAAGGCAATACTGCCCTTCACATTGCAGCTTTAGGTAAGTAACCGTTATTTACACTCATTTTTAACTATATGTACACCATAATGTACGCATTACATAAACGTCACACTCGGGATTTGGACAGGTGAACTGGAGCACATGGTTGTTTTTCTATTGCTTTGCAAGGTCAGAGGTTGCAATGCTATTACATTTTTACATTATTGTTTTAAACTCATGATTCTAATCTGACATAACGGCAACGGAGTTGAGCCTTTTAATGATGTTTTCGCACTTTGCCATGTCGAGAATTCCTTTTCGCTTCTCTCCACTCCATAGATTCAAATATTTATTCAACTCTTATTGCCACATATGTATATTGACTGTTTGTCATGAATTCATAATAACTATTCTATAGTCTCTTCCATTAATTTTCACATCTAATCTAGCAATACAGTAAGTATGCATTTTTTATATTTATGTATTAATACTTCTCCAGCCACTAGTGAAATTAAAGTTCTTCTCTTGTTTGCGTTAATGGAAGTTTGTTCTGATGGTCTTCGCCTTTAACCGGGTAAATAAATACGAATTGGGAACCAACAAACTCTCCACATCCCCGATTTTTCATATGTTTTAAGGGAAAACCGTCCGTTTCCATGGTTACAAATCACAATTCTGGGAATATATAAGTAGTAATAAGTTTCAGTATATTATTAGGTTAAGCTAGGCTAGGTCATATACTGAAACTTACTACGCCCAAATCAACGGTAAAGTTCAATCCGGAAACATGTCGGTGATAATTTAATAAGGATGGATGACATGGGATCTGTTTATGTACCAATATTTAACGGAAGCATGAATACATACAAAAGAAGCATCATGATTGAAACTGACCTATTTACTGAACTCGTGCACTACTCATCGTCAGTAATACATTTAGACTTAGATACATTTTGCGATTGTTTAAAATGAAATATCATGTGCCTTCAGTTCACCCATTTGGAATTTAGACTTGACATGACAATACAAACGATCTGGGAGGCATGTGAACAAATGATGTGTGTGGTATTGTCAAAGCGTATATTGAACCACCAAACATTAATGATTCAACATTCTATTTATCACTTTCATCTACTTATATCCATCTCTCTCTGCTTTGTATAGCTGGACAAGAGGAAGTTGTGAAGCTTCTCGTTCAACATGGAGCCAATGTCAACGTTCAGTCGTAAGTTGTCCTCATTCGCTCCATTTTATTCTCATACGTATACGCTCTTCGGAGTCTTGCGTATATACGTTTTTAAATCATCGGACGGACATGCACGAAGTCATTGGAGCATTTGTGATACTGACGTGAGGCCATTGAGAGTTTAATAATGTAACACTGACCCGGTTATGTAAGTCCGGAAACTATGACAGTGACCTTGTTCATACACAGAGTAAGCTTGCTATTTACTTTTTCTAGTACAAAGACTACAGATAGCTTTTGCCCTTCGAATTATTAGATGATTGCACAGTGCGCTGTATCATTATCATCATCAAAATTGATGAGTTATTATACAAATGAGTGTGATCAAAAATGCAGTATTTATTATTTCAACAATTTAAACAATGTTATTTTTATGCTGTAAATCTTTTTATAGGCTGGGGGAAGATATAACAGAATCACAAATGTTACAATAACGTGTATGACTGACTTTTCGATCGATTTAATGAATCGTAACAGATTGACGTTTTATTATGAATAATGGATTATCTATATGGATTTTTAATGTGGTAAACAGTGCTGGATTTTTCACTCCATGCTACATGGCTGCCCAAGAAAACCACGATGGAGTAGTTAGATATTTACTGGCGAATGGCGCGAATCAGTCCTTGTCTACCGAGGTTCGATCTTTTAGAATCAATAGTCTTCTATACCTGAAGTTTTTTTATTTTTAAAGTATGTACATAATGCGTTGCCGTGGGAGGTCGAAATAGTTACATAAATCCTAAATCCCCGTGGTGATTGAAATTCCAGGATGGTTTCACGCCTCTTGCTGTTGCCATGCAGCAAGGACACGACAAAGTCGTGGCTATTTTACTGGAGAGCGACGTCCGGGGCAAAGTTCGGTTACCCGCTTTACATATTGCAGCTAAGAAGGATGACTGCAAAGCAGCATCTTTATTGCTCCAAAATTCTGCAAATCCGGACGTGACTTCTAAATCAAACTTTACTCCACTGCATATTGCAGCCCATTATGGTAATCATGGTGTGGCTGCTCTTCTCTTGGATAGAGGAGCCGATGTCAATTTCCCAGCCAAGCATCAAATTACTCCTCTTCACGTTGCTAGTAAATGGGGCAAGGGTCAGTTGGCCGCACTTCTTCTGGAACGAGGAGCTAATATTGAGGCCAAAACTCGCGTAAGTGTTCTTTGCCTGCAGCACCTGCTCAAGATTATTGTTTTGATTATGAATTCCAGTAGCATGGAAATCTATAGTAAATGATTCGGCATCTAATGACGTTAATAATTTTACCTATTACAGGATCAACTCACTCCGTTACATTGTGCTGCAAGGTCTGGTCATGAACAATTAGTCGATCTTTTGTTAGAGAAAGGAGCGCCTATAAGTGCCAAAACGAAAGTAAGTCATGCTATACGAAATAGTACAGCTTATAAATCCGTATACTGCTAAAATTGTGAGTAGAAGTTACTCCGAAATGGGGTTCTTAGTATGTGTTGATACTGATGATTACTATTTGACGTTAATCAATAACTGTTTCCATCAAAAAGTAGTCACGATTATTTATCATAATGACTTAACCATTTAAATACTATAACTATTATTATTACGTAAGTACAATCTTGATTTGATTACGTTGACTAATTATTAAATTCATCTATGTTTTGTTTTCCGGTATTGCTGACGTGTTCCGTTTGGATTAACAGAATGGTAAGAACAAATCCTAGTGTTTTTATCTTGGGGATTCTTGAAATTTTCAGATAATCTTTAATTTATCAAACTAGTAGTTCGTGCTATATATGATTCAATTCTTTTTCAGGCCTTAGTCCGTTACATATGAGCGCTCAGGGCGACCATGTAGATGCTGCTAGGATTTTACTATACCATAAGGCTCCTGTGGATGATGTGACGTAAGTATCCGATTTTTTCAAAGCTAACTCGATACTTGAAATTGAAAGTGGATTGTACACTAACTCCAAACTTCTTGCGGGGCAACGTGATCTTTCCAAAACATATAAGTACAACTCATACAAGGTCGATACATTTTATGTGATTTAAAATGGATTTTCTTTCTTTAGGATTGACTACCTCACTGCCCTCCACGTTGCATCTCACTGTGGTCATGTCCGTGTTGCAAAGTTACTCTTGGACCGCAAAGCCGATCCAAATGCTCGGGCTCTGAATGGTTTCACTCCTCTGCATATTGCTTGCAAGAAGAATAGGATAAAAGTCGTGGAGCTCCTGTTGAAGAATGGAGCTCATATTGAGTCTACCACGTAAGTTCAATAGTTGTTTGATTCTCAAATTCACTTTTACCAACAAAATCGAATCTTGTCTCAGGATTACATGATTTACTACTTTACAAAGATATAAACAGATTTGTATATAAACGAGTTTGATCTTAACCCTTACAGCGAATCTGGTTTAACTCCGCTACACGTAGCAAGCTTCATGGGATGTATGAATATTGCGATATTTTTACTGCAAAATGGAGCTAAGCCTGACGCAGCGACGTAAGTTTGTGATTGTTTTTGAAATTATTTCCAGCCGTCTGGTAAACATATATGCAATGTTTAATAACAATTTTTATTATTTTGATTACATAGCGTACGAGGAGAAACACCTCTCCACTTGGCTGCTCGGGCTAATCAAACTGATATTGTAAGAATCTTATTGAGGAATGGTGCAACGGTCGATGCTAGAGCAAGGGTGAGTTAAAGATACTGTTAAATTATCTAGATGCTCTTGTTTTATCAAACTCTTTGAATGAAACGTCTTCGGTTTCAATATTCCCAAGAACATGAAAGTCGAAGTGAGAACATATACTATGAATGTTACATAAGGAATCGTTCATTGCCTTGTCGTTTCATGTTCATTATTCATTATCATTAGAAATATTCCTCACATTCGCCGTCCTGCAGTAGTAATGGTCTTCTTTGACAGTGTGGCGGATATAGTTGAATTGAATTCCTGTTCGTTGAAAACGAAGAAAATCGCTTACTTGACAACATTTGTGCAAGTTAGCTCCCCAAGTCTTGAAGGAATATTATTGAAAGAATCGCTAGGCAAGCATTCAGATCATGTTACAAGAATGTTTTAAATTTCATGTCAGATAGTGGCAATCAGTAATAAGTCAAGGGACGCGTACAGCTTGCTCCTCAGTTATTTAGGATTGGTAGGGTTGAAGACAAGAGTGCATCTGAGCTAATGTCATGATTATCAAGTCTGTTAGAGCTCCTAAATAAGAATCCAGTGTAAGTTTTAATATTTTTGAGTTTTATTAATACTTTCGGTTTCGACAAATTCGTTGTGAAATTGTAAAAAAGCTAGTGTATTGTAGGTATTTAATATATTTTGAATATAGGAAGGAAGTATTGTCGGTTTGAATAAATTGACTAGATTGACGTATTCACAGTATGAATAGCTGTAATGCTACAAAGTTTATCTTTAGGAGAAGCTTTATTCTTAATACGAACGTACAGGTTTTAATGGAATATTTGATCCGTGACAGTCATTGCCAAAAAGTTTATACCCAAAGTTAGTGATGTGCATGTAAATAAATTTTAGTGACCATTTATAACCTGTATTGTTTTTCATGCTGAATAATTAGGAGGAACAAACCCCGTTACATATAGCTGCCCGGCTTGGAAATTGCGATTTGGTCATGCTCTTACTTCAACATGGCGCTGCGGTCGACGCTGCGACGTAAGTATTTTTTTAACTAAATCAGTTTTCATTTAATTTTATTGTTATTTATGAATAGACGTAGGGATCCTTTATTGTAATACAATGCGGCCGTATGACGGAACGTCTTTACAAAGATGAACAATCATCAAAAGATTTTGCCGTCGACTACTATAAATCTACATAACATGTATAGTATTATTGGAAGCTTTGTCATTCTACACAAAGCTTCCAATACTTTGAAACCCGTATTTTTTCAAATTATACCTTGTATTTTATGAAATGATTAGTCAAATGGACAAGTTTTATATTACACAGTAAAGCATGGTATTCATAAGAAGTTGTAAATTATGCACCTTAAATGGTGCAGGGATACAATCTATTCTAACACTTGGGTGTAATTGAATTTTACAGGAAAGAACACTACACAGCCTTGAGTATTGCTGCCAAGGAAGGACAAGAAGAGGTAAAGCGTTTCCTCAAAAGGAAAATCAGTGATTCGGTTATAGTTAATTATGTGCTTGGTAGAATTTCACATCGAGAAGAATGTAGTGAAGTACTTCGATGATAAGTTTTCAGATTACCTTTAATCGTTAACAGTTTTCGAGTAATACCTTGTGGAATTTAATATTACATCTTAGGCTACCAGAAAATCATTTTTAACCACAATCTTAAGTTTCAAAGTTTCAGGGCTGAATATTGAAATTCCAAACGTTCACTTTTTCTCAGTCCAGTCATTTAAATTTAATACTTGGATTTGAATATATATGATTAATATGTACTTGAATATTAATCAAAAGTATTCTTGAGTCACAATTACTTTTAAAATACAGTTATTGCCACAATTACGAAAGGAAACATTGACCATATATGTAGCAGAAAGTAGTACGTTCAATTTTTCATATGATCATCGCAGTAATTATTCGAATTTAATAATGAAACTTGTCGAAACTTTGGCCCGACATTACAATTATTTTTTTCTTCCACTGCCATTGTTTGCATTCAAAAGTGCCTTTGCCTAGCAATTATTGTTGCCTTGTAAAAGTCTCATTGTATGTCTGCTATTTATTCTTCTCTATAAATCTTTAGCTTATACTGCACGCTTGATGTTACCATGTAAATTTTGTGCTCTCTATAGTTTTAAGATATTGTATTATATACAACGTACATTTTATGTATGTCTGATGCGGCACAGATAGGTCAAAAAAATTTCTGAGAAAGTTAGTGTGATCACATGGACAGTTATTTATATTTGCCTTGCCCTTCATAAAAACAATAATTTTAGAAAAAGGATCTTTAAGGCTATTTAAGTGTTGATGTTTACTTTAAAACATTATTATAATAATTACATCCATTGTTAAGTTTGTTCATTATTGTCGTTAGTTTTAGCGCAGTTTTTATTTTACGATTAAGTAATAGATTTAATTTACTCCCTTTTTGGTTGTTTCTCTCTGCAAAAAGCAAGCCTTGAAAAAACCGCTAGTCGTTGTTGTCAAGCTGACTACTTCCATGTCCTTTCATACATACAAATCTTTATTGGTTTGTCTCAAGAATTAGCAAATATATATTTAATTATTGGGTTGCTGTACATGAAGTGACGTAAAACGGAATAAACTGCCTCTATTATTACTCTTATATTTTTTACTCTGGAAATGGAATTTTATTCGCTCTGGACGCTTTGCTGCACTTTTTTTTCGAACCGCAGCTTGAATTATACCTTGTTTCAACGTGACTGTCTGATCGTATGATTTTTGTCATTCCTCCTTTATAATTACTATAGTCTAGTCCATGTTCAAAATACAATCAATGATATCTCTGTACCTCCTTACTATTATAACTGTTTATGATGACAATATGCTATTGTTTTTTTTTGTATTTACGTTATGTTCGTAGACTGATTTATGTAGATGCAGACATTAGCAATATTATGGGTTATCTATCAAAAATGCCCTTCTTTGCTGTAATTGCTAGAGACGTTGGTTGACAACTTTTAGAAAACCAGAAGTGTCCTATATTCTTGGTAGTTTTGTCCTTTCTACTCATTTCATATCACAAAGATACTACTATCATGTAATCCGTAAGCTCTTGTTATTAGAATTTTTTTTCGTATTTCATTTCCTTTTGTTAGTTCGTGAGAAACGGCCCAAGTAGTGAGCTTTTAGTTTTGGGGATCTGCTTGTTAAAGCCTTCCCTCTTAAATCATTTGAGTTTTTTGTCATAAGTTTTACTCTGGCAGTCGTCCAGTGCTTCGCAGTTCTTTCCTTCTTTCTGTATTATTGGGCCAGGTGCCAATTTCAATAGTCTGTCCAGCCTATGTATGTTGTGGATGTTTGCTCACCCTTCCCTGACTTATGTCACTTATCGTATCCGTCGCTTCGGGTAGTTAAATTCCCTGGGAAGCCACACGCAGCAGCACATGCACAGCTCATAATGAACGATCTCGCAATATATCCGAATTAAACGGCGTGACTCTTGAGCCTGGAAGCATATTATACGAATGTAGAACAGATCCAGCAGAACTTCTATTTTTTTTCGCGGAGCCAGTTTATGTCTCAATGGATAAACAGAGCAAGACGACAGAGCATTATGCAAGACAACGAGCAGGATCAGTAGCACCGCAGTATTCCCAAATGTCACTGTTGTTTGGGAATGGCGAAAGTGAAAATAAACAGAATGTCGTCTGGAGTTCGCAATCAACCTAAATGATCTGTATGTATTGTACTATATACTATTAGTTACACTTTCCCCGTTATATCGTATCAATGTTTTGATGTGCTTCAAACTGCAGAGAGAAACAAACGTTATTTTTGGCGTTTACTTTTAGGAATCCTATAACCTGAAAATTATTCTGAAAACTGTAGTGAAAACACTATAGGTATATACTATACTGAAAAGTTTAGCGTTCTCTAGGGAGAAACTTTGCTCACAAAGTATTCTTGTAATGGTATTGAAAAAAATAGCATATCATGTCCCTCGTGAGTCCGGAAGTCAGAGCAAGAGATATTTCATCAAAATTCATGCAACTTTTTTTTAAAAGATAGGTAGATCTACTACTGCATAGTAGCACCGTCTATATAGAGAATTTAAATAATGTATAAGCAGTTTTTCTTCCAACCTTGAGGATCCCTGCTGTGGATAAATTTTAATAATGTATCCACGATCATCTGTAACTAAAAATGTAGACTCAGGAGTGAATTCAGGAATCTGGCTCAATTCTCTCACATTCTGTGTCAACATGTGCACCGAGTTTTCGGTTTATATAAGTTCACATAATGCATAATTGAAAGACTACAAAAAACCTTTTCGCACTGCCTCAATCCAAGCTTTCTCGTTCTCGTCAATGCTCAAAAAAACTTTTGCGGACTCGCTATATCTCTTTCTCTGCTATTTTCTTCAATCATACCCTCTCGCTTTTCGTGTTGATGACAACTTTCATTCTGACATATACATATTACTTGATATATTAGTTATACTTACATATATTCTTTCAACAAGACATGTTTCTTTTCAACGGACATTCTCTTGCTTCAGCGGATTTTGCTTATCTTATACTTATAAGTATACTTATACTATATGACATGACCTACGATCATAATTATGTAGCTGCAAGCTATTAAATGAATGCAAAGCATTTTGAATTCGGGAATCAACATAGATCCTAGACACACGCATACTCCCCACAAAAGTAATAAATCTCAGTTATCTTTACGTTGATCGTACGTGTTTGCTACAAACATTGGACAATGGCCAAGAATTTAAGAGTCAAATCAGCAGTATGAAATCTGAATTTGGAAGTTTTGGCCAAACTGGGAAATTCTTCTGGTGTGATTTATTCTACCCATGTATTTATTTTTTAATTTAGGTAACCATGTGCGGTTATCACTAAGTAGAATCAGCTGTAGTTCAAAGTTGTATTTAGTCATGATTAAAACAAAAACAGTGTGTTACGTATATATTATAACTAAACTAATGCTTCCAGGTTGCTTCGATTCTGCTGGACAAGGGCGCAGATGTGTCAGCTGTAACCAAGAGGTACGTGCAATTTCAAGGCAATTCGACCATGTAGTTGGATCATTTATTATTCCTAATTTATTAATGACTATGTTGGAACAACTTGGTGCTGCAATTTATATTGAAATGGGCTGGTCTAAATTTCCAGGAAGTTCACGCCACTTCATTTGGCGGCAAAGTATGGCCACCTGAAGACGGCGAATCTCCTCATCAGTAAAGGCGCTCCAGTTAACGCCGAAGGCAAAAATAACTTAACACCTCTTCACATGGCTACTCATCATGATCGAAACCAAGTAGCTCTGATGCTCCTGAACAACGGCGCGGATCCCAAGTGTGCTGCGAAGGTAAAGTTCCCACTGGAAATTGGTAAACTTGTTCCATCATGGCGGGCTGTAATTACTTTAGCACAATAAAGTGGCAACTTCTCTCATGGAAGACATCCGTAATGCTGCTGTACTTACTCTAATGGCGCCTACTTTCTGTGTAACAAAACTTTATGGGGCTGGGAGAGTGAAAACTTTCAGTATGAACTTTAATGCTTTGCATGTAATTGGGTTGGGCTCCAAAAAGTTTTCAAATTTAAACCGATTCAGCGCATTTTTACATAATATCGAGGTCTCGGGGTGTTTACTTTCTGCAAACACCATTTTTAATTTGAAGCTTCTGAAAATGAATGTTGACGCCTTACGCGCGCTATGCTGGAACAAATTGTCATACTTTTTTATATTAGATTAACTTTGCTCTTTTGTATGACACACAAATGTAAGGATTATGTATTCTGTGCTTTGCAGAACTTGTACACTCCACTGCACATTGCGGCCAAGAAGAATCAGATCGACATTGCAACTGCATTACTAGAATATGGAGCGGATGTCAACACCGAGTCACGAGCAGGTACATAAATGTTGCAAAATGATCTCATGTGCTTGCTGCCTACTTTATTTTTCGCAAGCATCAAACATTCGGTGAAGAAGTAGTAAAAGTAGTGCTCATGTTTTTTAATACATCATTACAGGATTCACTCCTATTCATCTTGCGGCTCAGGAAGGAAATGCTGATATGGTTACACTGCTGATTCAGCATGGAGCGGATGCCGATGCTGGAGCAAAGGTATATATTGTCTACATATAATATAATGCACAAGCTGTCAATCAGACACTGTCAACCCAGTGTCGCTTGATTTTGATGTATCTATATCCCAGCTCTGATTTCAAAACAGTTTTGTTCTCGAAGTGAAAACATATGTTTATTATGCATAAAATTTGTTTTCATGGAATTTTTATGTTCTGTAAAACTCGTTTTTATGTTGTTACATGACTTTGTTGTACTAACGGAGTATTTTCTATTTGCAGAGCGGACTGCGACCATTGCATTTGGCCGCTCAAGAAGATCGAGTTCAAGCTGCGAATGTTTTGGTTAGCAATGGAAGTGCTCACGTCGACTCTCAAACGTTAGAGAAAATTATTATTACTAGTTATTATTATTATTAATGGCATTTAGAGCAAATGTTTAAAATTAATTAGGATAGCAAGAAGTTCTATGAGGTATTTTGTATAAGATGAGATTTAATTTTAATTTGTTTATTTTTGTAAACAGAAACACCGGCTACACTCCTTTACATGTAGCATCTCATTTCGGACAAGCAGCCATGGTGAGATACTTGCTCCAGCAGGGTGCCGACGTGCACTCAACAACATCTGCTGGTAATTATGACTTCGAATTTTAGTGAGTAGTCCATGGAAGCTATTAAAGAAGGGTAACTAAACTCATTTGATGTAAACCATTAGGTAACTCACCGCTCCATCACGCTGCTCAACAGGGACAGACGCTAATTATTACTCTACTGCTGGAGAAGAAAGCAAGCCCAGACGCAGTCAATAATGTGAGTAACTATATGAACTATCATCCTAAGCGAACTATAAGCGTCAACTATAAAATTATCAAATCTGTCTTGTCTGCTTTCCTAATGAAATTGATGGAAGTTAATACAAATTATCGTTGACATTTTAGGCCGGTCAAACTCCATTGGCGATTGCTGAGAAGCTTGGCTACGTCTCGGTCGTTGAAACTTTGAAGATCGTGACAACGACAATAACAACTACCACCACCACAACAACGATGATTGAGGAGCGTTATAAAGTTTTGGCTCCAGAATCCATGGCCGAAGCTCTTGCATCCGATTCAGAAGACGAGGGTACGGAGGATGCAGGAAACGAATCCTACCGGTACCTCACAGTTGACGACATGAAATCTCTGGGCGACGACTCATTGCCTATTGACGTGACACGAGATGAACAACATCATAGAGATTCCGGATGTAAAGCACGATTTTTGTCTTGTGTAGTTGATTGATTTTTATGCGTAGCCACAAAACATGAGGTATTTTAATATTATATAACTCCACATTATTATTATTTTAATATTCTTGCAGATATTAATACAGAAGAGAACGTTATCTCTCAGAAATACAGTCAGTTGGCGTCCGATAACATAGACATTTCAAGGTCACCAGTACAAATCGGGTAAGTCCAATCCCATTTTTTTCCTTTTTGGTGTTTAATATTGCTGAGGTGACTAAATTAATATATAATTGAAAGCTTCACTTATACATTTTCCTATACACGTATATAATATTTATCTTATTAAATTCGTTGTAAAAGTAAGGAATGAAAAGTTGCTATAGAAAGCACAAAGTTTATTTTCGTTATGACCGAAATATATTCTAGAGTAATCAGAGTAGGCGGAATAACAGCTCTACTTAATTCGTAGCTATCTAGAAGACTGATTACAATTTTATATTATGGGCCTCAATGTATGTTTACGTTCTAATTTTTTTGTTATAATCGTTTTTGTTTGTGTTTTTTGTTTTTGTCTTTTGCATTTGGAGTTCGATCCATGTGTTAATTCCATTTTAATTTGGATTGATGATGACATCGAATATTTAAGTCCTTCATATGCATACTATTATACTTCATTAATTCTTATTATACTTTTTACATATACCTTCGCATTTGCCTATTTATTATAGCTGGCTACTATTTTTCCAAAACCAAACGATATACTTATAAGTATATAATTATATATGCAACTTTTGTAAATATACTTTATTATACGGCAGATACTTTGCAAAATATGTTACCACAGTTTCTATTCCAGTACTGATGCATCTAGTCACAGGGTTAAATCACGTTTGTTTATCTGTTTTTTTAACACCCATCAAATTTTGATTTCCATTTCTTGACCAAAGACTTCCAAGTGCCGATTCCTATAAATCCTTAACCATCACCCCGACCCCTACAACCAGATACAGCTTGAACTACAGCCTTCAGAGTCGATCCTCTACATTGTCCACGTCAACCATTGGGATGTGTCGCGACAGGTCTTGTGAAATGATTTTTAATTTTGAAATTCTGTTTTCAAAGACAATTCAACCAACCAATTAAAACTTCTAGCATTTTATTTTGCGTCACTAAACTTTTAAAATTAACTCCAATGTATTCTAGTTTTATTTTCAAATAGTTTTAATTTCATTACTAATGATTTATTACATTTTTTCATTCCTAAAAATTTTCATTAAATATCTTTTTTTTCTAATACCTCCGTAAGTATAAGTTGAGAAAAAAGCCGTCACAATAATTTTCAATAACTCCCCTATATAACTATAATACTGCATGACTGTCGTTAGCAGTGAAAAGTTTGATGCTATTAGTAAACACACTCTGGTTTTGGGCTACCAAAATTGTTTTGGTTTCCATTTTACCCTTGTACTGGAATATTTTTTACCTTTGTTTGTTTTTATTTTTTGAGTTCAATCAGTGTTAACATATTCCAAATATTGCGTTTGACAAACTTTACACTAACCGTCGTGGTTTCACACTGCGAAAACAAATCCTCACAAAATAGTAATTTAACTAATGAGCTTAATGTTAATCTAATTATTGCGACTTATAAACTACTTTATCGTTTATCCTGCTCCCCCGAAATAACTCGATTCCTCGTCGAACTCCAATTTTCTTACCTTATTCATCTTATTTTTCACCTGTCTTTTTTAAGCAATTCTTTACAGAACTTTTTTTGGTTGTGGGCAACAGCATTTGAAATACATAACTCCAATTACTCGATCTTCAACTAATAGTTTTAGATTACATAAATGTCGGCCGTTCGGCAGACAAAAAAAAATAAAATCGTAGTGGCTCAGACATTGAAGATCTAGGACACTAAAATAAATAAAAATAATGGGTTGAAGTTTAGAAGGTTTAGAAAAATTAGAAGAGCTTAGGCATTAGAAATTGTACATCTAGGTACATAATAATTTAGTTTGAGCTGATTATATAGAATTTAACTATACAATGCTGAATATATATGGAAGACTCCGGAAGTGTGAAAGAACGTGAAACTTTGTGCGTTGAACTTGATGAAAATACTTCCGAATTTATTATTAAATTTTTGCATATGCTTATAAGCTGTAAATTTTAAAAATTGATATTTATTGCAAATTTTTATGGTATTTTTTTTAAAATTTTTAATAAAAATTCTAACCGATTTGATTAATTATATCTAGACTGAAGCTTAATTACCTGGTAATGAGCAAACTTATAAAAATCATGTAAAATACGCACAAAGACAAAAACCTGATGAGCGAGCCTATTTGGTTCTTTGACACTTCCGGAATTTGAAATAATGACAGTGAAGTGTAAAAAACTGCGAGTGGCATTTAGACTCATAGGTACATTTTATATAACAATCGCGTTTGATTTGATCTGAATGTAATTTTGTAATACTAATAATAATTTGTCAATCTAACTTCAACGTCTGTTGTTATTTTTCTCTCGACTTCTCACTGAATCAAATCTACTAACATGCTCCGATGGTGCTTGCATGTCTGCATTTCTATAGAAAACTTCACTGGAGAAAGTAAGCCCCTTCTGGAACACTATTCGAAATTAATGTTGTTCAAACTCGTGCTGCAAAATGTATTTTTATGATTTGACATTATTAGATTATTATTTTTAATATTTTTGACGTACTCACACGTATTTTTTATTTATCATTAAAGGTACTCATTGGGTTATTATTTGGCTTTGTTCTAATACTACAGTAATGTGTGTACGGAGTAATTATTATTACAAGTAGTGTCGTATTTATAAGTATATGTATAATTGAGACAGTTGACACTTTATTTATTGGTTTGCAGTTTTGGTATTTGGTTTGTACAACTCGTAAAAATATTTAACTTGGAATGCCACATGCGGAATACAGCTGATATTTATTATACAGCTTCGAGTGGACTCGCGGTTCATTGTAGATAATAGACCGGATGTTATTATTTATATTATGTAGTTGTTCATTTGACTAAGCTGTGCTACAGTGTTCGTTGATATAGTTAAAACGTATAAAACTGGAATTTGGTTTAAAAAGTATATACTTCCGCTTAAGTTTTTTAATATAAGGTTTCGGTAAAATTCACGTTGGTTCTAATTTCTTATTTTTACGGTTTAATTCATTGAGAAGTTGGACATATATGCTGTGAAAATTATATGTAAAGGAATTGTTTTTAAGTCTTTGTGGCTTTCATTCAATCATTGCTTGAGTCTTGTACTTTACTGTCCATTTGTATCGTAGAATTTTTAGTCAAAGCTTCTTGAAGGTATCGGTGACGGATTCAGATTATGTACAGCATTTCAGTATACTAAACTCGAATTTAGCTTAAACGGATTCGAGTATTTCGCGTGTGCAGCATTACAAGCTTTTGTTTTGTATACGAAAGCATTAACGTTGGCTTTTCTTTTGAATTCTCTTGATTTCTCTACTGTGCTCTGGACACTTTGACGAGAATTTCTTCCGTATTTGTTGTCAACTTTGCATGAATACTGCTTTATGTTTCTTATTGATTACCATTAATATCTTATTGGCTGCTGTAATTGTCGATAATAATTTGATTATTACAATGCTATTGTATCGTATCGTATCGTAAGGTGATGTGGGCTAATCAGAACTACAGGGTGAACTTGTCATTAAATAAAACTGTCCTAACTATTTATAGCTTCCTGGTGAGCTTCATGGTCGACGCCAGAGGAGGTGCAATGCGTGGCTGTCGTCATTCTGGTGTTCGAGTTATTATCCCACCCAGAAAAGCACCAAGTCCAATGAGAATAACCTGCCGCTATCTTAAGAAAGATCGACTTGTTCATCCACCACCACTGATGGAAGGAGAAGCATTAGCTTCCAGGATTCTAGAACTTGGTCCAGCTGGAGCAAAATTCTTGGGACCTGTCATTCTCGAAGTCCCACATTTTGCATCTCTTCGAGGTCATGAGAGAGAAATCGTTGTCTTGCGATCTGATAACGGTGAAACTTGGCGGGAGCATAATTTGGATGCTACTGAAGAAGCTGTTCAGGATGTTTTGAACGAGTCTTTTGACACCACCGGTAAGCAGTCGGATTTTGTTTGTCCCAACCCTTACTCCCCATACTAACTCTGCATCTGTATTAGCGGGAAGAATCCATACCAAACATCTAAGCAGGTCCATAAGTATAAATCAGGTTTGAATTTGTCTGTTATAGATTTGAAGCAGTTGGAGGATTTGAAGACAAACAGAATTACGAGGATCCTAACAACAGATTTCCCACAATATTTTGCTTTGGTTTCGCGCATCCGACAGGAGGTTCATGCTGTCGGTCCGGATGGCGGAATGGTTTCATCAAGTGTAGTTCCGCAGGTGCAGGCTGTATTCCCTCCCGGCGCTCTCACGAAGAGGATCAAAGTTGGTCTGCAGGTAAGCAAACTGAAGCCTTCGAAAAACGCTACTACGAAAAAGATCATCGTGAATAATATCCCAAAAAAGAAACGCTTTGCACTAATATGGTGATTTCCTGAAAGGGCTCATTAGAAGGTTCCCCGACATTCTATATTGGTGTATATTTTTCGCTTGTTTATTGTAGTGTTTGTTTGGGAAGACCTATATATAAGTAATTATATTAAATCGCTCCACTACTCTGATTTGTTTTCGAATACCATTAAAAACTTAAAAATCTCATAAACACCTATATTACTCTTTTCGGAACATTCCTCGTGATATATCAAAAACATATAAAAATAACTCAATTATTATCATAATTATATTCTCAACTCAACAACATTGTCTTTCTCTTCTCAATTTACTATAACCTATATTTAATTAGTTACTAAAGTTAACATAATTCTTAACGATTTTTGTAGTTTTCGTATTTTTAAATGAAATTACCAAATTAATTGATCCTTAAATACAAATATATATTCATTTTTCCTTAATAATTCCCCTCAAGAACACCTTCAGTGATATTAACTTCGATGTTCTAGTTTGTCCTTATGGCTAAACGGTAACCTTGGTGTCATCCCGACATTATTCTCCTACTTCTCTGACCAATTCCAAATCATGGCATCTTTTCTATCCTTCCCTGTGCTATAGAAGCATCATTTTAAACAACAAATGAACTCAGGATAATATCATCATGCAAAAGTTTAGAAGGTTTTGCCTCACCAAAGTTGCAGTTTAGTCATCTCTTATTAGAAGTAATTTCCGGCTCTAAAAGTAATCTCAAGTATTCATCGTTAGGTCATGTGCGATTTTTGTTTATTTCAGAGTGTTTATTCAGCGTGGTTATTTAATACTCGTGATTGGTCCGAACCTATCTTTAGTTTTCCTTTCCCTCTCCTTCCTAATTAATTACTTCCTACCTATCCCATCCTGCTTCTTCTCTCCACATTTATCCCATCCTTATACCCTTCCTTCATCCTTGTCCAATTTATCCGACTCTACGGTCCTGACCCTTCCTACCCCATCCTTGCATAACTTTTACCCCCGCCTCGTTCGTCCTTCCGATTCCTGATTTTGTTTCGATTCCCCCACGAGTTAATGGTACCATAATAATTTGTATCTGAATTAGCTATCAGCTATATAGGCATCCTAAAAATCCCTCATCATTCCCGGTGGTGGTGATTTTTGATCTCTCAGCATCCTCTGGCTAGGCGAGTTGGTCCATTTGAAATCACCTTCGAGCAATAAACATGCCTTTGATTAGTTTAGTTTGTATGCATTTTGTACCCTCTATAGTCATTTCTATAGTAGTCACTAGTCACTACACTACATAGTTAATAACTTCATGTATAAATTTGTATTTCTAGTGGTTTATTTTATTTTCGGTATAGCTCTATTCTAATTGTCTACTTCAAGTATCTATAAATTCAATTTATCATAGAATTCCTCACTTTTCACGTAATAATTTTTAAATTAGCATTGCATTGTTATAATAGAACACACTTAACTGTTGAACTCATTGCATTGCCACCTTTTAAACGGTGACGTAATTACTAATTAATTATAATTAATTCTTAATATAGTTTTTGGAAGCTTCAGAGCCTAACTATATAAACTCTCCATATGGTTATAATGCAACAGGTGAATTAATGGTTTTAAAAGCAGTTAAAATAATGTACGAACTATACGTGCAAATACTTCATGGACAGAATATAGAGTATATAATGAACTATATATTGGGTATAGATAGATTATTCGTATAGTGAATTCACATCTTATACATACAGCTTATTTGAAAGTGCCTGGTAAACAAATCTTGATGGTTATTTTTAAATGGAGCATTCGTCACCATTTTTATTTTTCTCAATGGAGTTTAGATATTCAAAATTAGCTTAATAGATATGTACGTATGAAATAATATTCTGTAACACTATTAACCGCTTCAGGCTTTCATGATAACAAATAATATTCAGGCTCATAAATACAAAAAAGATGTTGACATTATTTGTACTCAACAAATATTGTCACCCAAAACAAAGACATCTCTATATCATCAATGTATACTTTTACCATTGCCACCATTTACACCACGTCAAAGTGGAGTGTTCATTCCATAGTTTCATTATAGGGTATATGCAGTGTCATACCAAGTGTGTATAGTCTACGGCTCGGAATGGTGGTTTTTTTACCTGTATGAAAAAATTAATTAAATTTTAAATTGATCTCCTTGCTGTACTCATAATATTCTCAAAAATGGATCTCAAGAAATAGCGAAAAGTACATTTTGTCTAAATATTAATTCTAAAAGGGCAGAGGGCACTCATAAGGAATAATATTTGTGCATAGTATTAATGCGTGTATATATGTAATTATAGCTTAAATTGATTTTGTCGATATATTTTGATTGCAAATGTTCTAGTCAGTCACTTTAGAAATTAGCATTAGTTTCATTAAAACAATGCCGTGTGGGTGGGCATTTTGATTGTAAATCATTGTGAAGTTTTTCAAAGAATTACCTTAAATGTGGTACCTCCTTTCAAGGGTGTAATCTAGTCATTCAGAGGCTTGCTTATGTATGTGCATCTATAGTTATTAGTTCACATACAATAAGCTTGATCTTCATTCTGATCTCAGCTAATAGGAGATTCCAGTGTTCTGTGTTGTGCTTGTCCGTTCCTACTGTTCTAGTCAATCAGTTAGTCAGTTTCTATAGTCGATGATCAGGCAATTTAGATGAGTGTGTTAACTGTGTTAGTTTAGTTTATGATTCGTGTATACACAGGTAGTTCAGTATAGTTGGGATTCGGACGTTTTCTTCGAAGATACTTCAGCCGCATATTTTGAGTGAAAATTTTGAAGGGAAAATGCCTGAAGGAATCTTTGGGTTGACCGGTAGAGTTTCATTGTAGTTTCTCATGTTTCATTGGCCAGTCAGTTTGCATTGTGGCTATATAGTAATACTTATGTTGTAGCAAGTATAGCATAAAAGGGGAAGATATCTGTAGTATAGAGATAGAGAATACTTACTAATAAATAATTAGGAAAGTAGGAACGTAATTATTACAATATAAGTAGGCTAGGAAAAAGCTGACAGCCACTCCGAGTGGAGTCATGACGCCGGGATTGTGTAATAAACCGAACGGAGATCTCATGACGATTGATCTGCCTATTAGGTTGCATATTGTATAATTGTAGGTTAAGGTTTATATTATATAATGAGACGTTGTACATCCGTAAATTCTTATACCTGTAGTCAAAATTTGAAGCGTTTATGTACGTTGACTAGTTCATATGTCCTCCATACTATTGAATAGAAATCATGGATGTGGCGCTGAGCGTGATTGAATTTTCAAGAAGATACAGAATTGTTTAGTGTGAAAGGTCGCAGAAATATTTTATGTGAGGGTAAAACACAAGAACTGTGAAAGATAACACACAGAAATATTAGGTGTGAGGATAGCACACAGAAATATTATATGTGAGGATAGCACACAGAAATATTATATGTGAGGATAGCACTCAGAAATATTAGGTGTGAGGATTAACAGAGAAATATTATGTGCGAGAATAGCACAGAAATATTATGTATGAGGATAACACATGAATATTTTCTGTGAGGAAAAAAGTAAATATTTAAGTGGGAAACACCCGGGTAGGATAAATTTGAATGTAATAACGGGTAAAGGTTCTTACAGGATTGGAGAAATACGAATGTAAAAGAAATATTAAGAATTTATCAAAAGACCTTACACTATTATTGTTCGTGTTGACTAATAATTAACAGAAGAGTGTATATATGTGGAATGTGTGTATATTGTCTAAATTGTAGATGTCCATTTTGTGCACCTGTGCACCTCTACCAGCTTTGGTTAGTAGGTCGAATATAGTCGTATACCTTCAAGTAGCTCATTACGTCGTGATTTAGATCGACACGGCACTCATTAAGTGTAATTAAATGTCTCAAATCTAATTTTAATGTAAGTAATTGTCTCTCACCTGAGTAAGTTTATGAAAGATCATTAATATAAATGCTGTTGTAAAGAACTGGAAGCATCTTATGCATTGCATTTAAATTATGTATAGCTGGCTAATCTGTAAAGGAAGTTCAGATTTGTTGCAAAGCATAGTATCGTTCATATTATATTCTGGGGCAACGTAATAATTCTGTGTGTTTAATTACGAACACCTGACATGATTAAACATACTTATAACTTATTACATACCTATTAATTAATTAAGTATTATAATTTTTTCCATTGCATACTCATATACTATAGGTATACTTATATTATGTAATACAACATACTTGATAGAGTATAATTCATTTTCTCTACCGTTAGAGAATTGGATTCTGAATCTCCTTTTTTCCTCCATCTCCTCTTAACTATTCTTGAATACCTTCTCTTCATACAGCTACGTTCATATAGGCTCCCAAATATTCCTTTAAAAATAATTAATAAAAAAATTAATTATATTTAAAATATAATCTGAATTAAAATAATAACTTTTAAATCTTCCTTTCTTAGAAGCTCGAAATTGAGTGTCGAAATTCATTAAAATTTTAAAACTACAAGACTATTACTAATAATTTCAATAGTGACTGCGGGAGTATAGAGACTTATTCTTTATGTATTGACCAGTTAAAAACTTGAAAAATTAAATATATCCGTAAGAAATCATGTCCAGGGTAGTTAGTCACTCTACTATACACGGTTTCTGAAATGATAATAATAAACCTTCATACTTACTCACATTGGAAAGTATTTGCAATTTAAAAACTAAACTTACCTGACTTATCAAAATAACTCAAATATAAAAAATATTCTAAAATTCAGTTTAACTTCAGAAACTAATAATAATAAAATTTAAACTTTAATAATATAAAAATTAATCTAATAAATAAATTCAAAATTATTTGGTTTTGCGATTATACCCATGGCTAATTAGTAATAAGTTTACCTTATATTTTTATGGGGATTATTATACAGCAAATATTTTAGTGGATTTTAGTGAATTATTGAGAATTAGTAGTAAATTATTTGGGGTTAAATGGGAATAATAATAATACTTTCATTTTTACTACTCTTCTCATCTTAAAATAACGATGCTGAATCTGAAAATTATATTCTGGAGGGAAAATTCCTGGGAGTAGTAATAATGGCGGAAAATTATTATTAAGCCTATATAAAATTAACTCTTTTGACATGAACATGTATAAGATCCTCGGCAGTGTCTACGTCCCTGCGTTGGCCTATTTTTAGTAATTTCAAAAAATGCGAATTATAATTATTATATTATAAATAAAAATATATTTTATTTCTATAATTTATAAATTTACATTTTGTGTGCGTGAATATTCTATATAGTCACCATAGCTGTAGATAACTGCGGAGGATGTTTTTATTATTATTATTATTAATTATTATTACTAGTTTTAGTACTTAACTAACTTAAATCTGGATATAATTTATTGCCATCAGTGTGTGCTACTCGTGATTGATTGTCTTGTAATGATTATTATGATTATTATTGATTATTATTAACACTTGTTCTTATTAGACAAGTTACATTATAGTGACTTGATGTACATGCCTAGATACTTTCTATAGTCTTAAAAAAATTAATTTACAGAAATTGGATTCAATATAATTACTTGCACATATTTGATGGAGTACATTATAAATAATAAGAACAGTTAAAGTGGAAAGGTATCCGGGTCTCTCTAACCGACATGTAAAGTTGGAGACGACGGGATTCCGCCCAATAAAGTATGAACAAATGATTTGAACCAAAAAAAAAAACTTTCTCTCTCTGACATTCGATACTATTACTATTGATTACATATATAATATTATACTGTACATTTTTATTCTTTCTCTCTTGCAAATCGTATTACTTCAATACTGCTGTCTCTAACCTCTCAACTACTAATTCATCCGAATTTAATCATTTTTAATAATTATAATAATTTGGATTTACTTCTCCGACCTATAATTTTTATTTCTGATCTGAGATTGAAGGAAAAGAGAGTAGTGGAAGAGCTCTTTCGATAAAGTTTAAATAATCAGATTTTTTTCTGTGAGTTTTAAAATTTTCAATGATTTTTTGATGTCGTACATGATAGCAAGTCAAGAAGGTCCCTGATTGTGAAATCTGTATATAAAAAAATAATGTACTATGTAATTTATTGGGCTGACTCCCGAAGCCGGATACTTTTTATACTTGAAAAAACTTTTTTCCGTGAAATTTCTAAAGTTAATAATTCTATAATATTTTTTTTCCGACGGATTTTGGTTTAATTGGGGTTAAGTTTTTGATTCTTCTTGTTCTAAAATATAATACATAGATACACTCTTTTTCTTTTTTGCTAACTTTTTTTGTTGTTGATGTCTTGGGGGCCTCCTTGCTTGATTATTATATTTGTACAATAAATGACTAATATTTTGTAATTATTATTAATTACAATATTGCTACGCTTTTCCACTGCTTCTCACACTCACAAATTTTTTAATTTTATTAATTTTTTAATATTTTTAATTATTATTATTAGATTTCCTTCGTTTTCATCTGTTTTTTTTTCAGTTTCTCTTTTCTGTCTGTTTCAAGTTCTTTCTTTGTTTTTGTTCTGTGTTGTGAATGTTCCTATTTTAAATAATTTCTCGCCTCATCATCTTTCCTTTATCTATAGATTTAACAAAATGGTCTTTCAAAATAGTTTTAACGGTGCACCAATACTACTTTGCATTTATTTTGTCGGATTATACGTGCAATTATTTTTGGGATATTTTCTTTTCCGTTTCTTATTTTTCGTAGTTGCGATTTATTTGTAGTTTACAGTTACTCTTAATTTGATTTAATTATCGTTATTATTGATTTAATTAGTTTACGATATTTTGTTGTGTCGAATTAAGTAAGGGTACATCATCCCCCACCCGTTTTAGATTGATTTGTAGCCGTACAATTTTTGGTGGTTTATTGTTAATGTTATTATTATTGTTATTCCAATTTTTAGAATAAGTTTGGTTGATTATTATTTTGGTTGATTTGTATTAATTTGTATTTTGTTTTTTTTGTTTGTTTTTTCGGTTCATCCACATTGTCTTGTGAACGTTGCTGTGCTGCTGAAATTGATGGCACACCCCGCGTGGCATAATTTCATTCGCTACTCGATATTTAATATTACAATTTTAATTAAAAACAAAACCATGCATTTGTCATACATTTATGCTCAACATTTGCATAATTCTTGATCTTGTGGATCGGAAACAAACCAAACCATCTCTTCCGTGAATCTTCATAGGCTCAACCCATACCTTTGGAATTGATCAACAAAGTAGCTGGGAGTCGAGTCTCCGTCTCACCGATCGTCACTGTTGAACCTCGCCGGCGAAAATTCCACAAACCCATCACATTGACAATTCCCGTACCCAAGAGTCAAGATCCAAACTCATCCTTAAGATTACTGTGTTCTATCACCGGTAAGATCCACATTTTTTCACTTTTTACCCATTACACCTGTAATGCTTTGACTATTTATATAATAGCCATTGGGTAACTGTAAATGTAAATATTAATTAATATAATTATGCCGGAACCTACGAGATTTCTAATCCCTCATAATTTTTGACTCTCTTCTTGAAGCATTTCGAAGTATCTGTGTAAAGTGTAAATATACTGTTCCTTAAGTAGTTTTTCTGGACATCTTTTAGATTTTTTTAGGGGTTGAGAACGGAAAGAATCGTTGGTATATTATGTTCTGTATTTTCTGCATTCTCTCGTATTGTCGTAAAATCATTATTATTAGTCTCTTTGAACATAATTAGATGTACATGTACATACATATATAAGGTTGTGATGTGATGAGTAATAATGCAGAACCCAATTTTTATCCTTTCTATAGTTAATTTTTTCTACTGTAAATCGTAACTCAAGTTGTACTTAATCGTATTTCGTACAGTTAGTTGATATCGTTGCTATCTTCATTAACTCGTTGCTATCGTCTTGAACAACGTAGGTAACATTTGTATTATGTAGGTAATGAAGACTAGTTGACTATTTATTGTTAGTAATCAGTTTCTTAGTAACTTCATTTTTGACTATGAAAGTATCCGTAGTTTGATTTTAGTCCGTCACGTATTTGAGTACTTATTAATTAATTAATCATTAGAGAATTTGGTGGAGTACGATATTCAGTGAGTTTTATGTCCCCATGTAATTATTCTTGATTGCAACTTTCTTACGATTCTCTGACTACTACTTAACTTTTATTCATTTGTATTCATCCATTTTCGTATTCATTGACAGCTAGAAATTTTTAATTTACAATTTCGTACATAATATGTACGTCTTTCAACATTCAAAAGTATTTGTTTCTTTGTGACTTATTATTCGCGTTCAAATATCATATATGACTGCTTAAAATAATTTCTCTATTAACTTTTCTCATCGCCAGTGGCCCATTTCCTTTTCCGTTCTATATTTTATTTCGTTCTTACACATTATCGGTAATGATTATGGTATCTGGTGTCATTTCGTATCTCGGTATTGTTCGTTTCTACAATTTTCTTTAATTTGTTTTTAGTTAAAATTATTGTGAGAGCGAAGCTTCAGAACAAGTTTAGTTGATGACTGGAAATCGTATATATTTGCAATATTACACTTTTTTACAAACGCGTAGATTCTTTTTTACTTTTGTACATATTATACATAATATACTGGAAGATTATTTGTGTTGCCAACATCATATGACATGTTTTTTGAATTAATTCATATGCACTGTTAACCATTGAGGATTTTCACCAGTTCATTCTTGCCATTACTAATTTTCCTTTTGAGAATCTATACATACAAAATGAAAGACACTTGCAACAGTCTTTAAAATTCTTGATACTAACTGAACACTATTATTGTAATTATTATTATTACTACCACCATCACTATTGATACGTTACTATTTTGCATACATACAATACTATAATATATACTTACTGTACTCACACTATATCTTGCATTCCACTACTGTTAAGGAATAACATACTACTGCCAAATCTTGTTCCAGTGCTCAATGTGCTTCATAAATGGAGTTGCTTCATATCTACATTATGTTTACTTCTTAATTTCAACGGACATGTGGTACTCCACGACATATTTACTATTTAATTTATTGACATGTGGTAGTCAGTTTGATTGCTGCTCTATTCGAGGTGTGGCGAAGTGTATAGATGAGTGCTGTTGGAGAACTTAGCTATAGGTTTTATTAGCTGAATTTTTCGATTAGGTAGCTTAACTATCCGATTCAATAGTTACACTATCCGATTCAGTACCTTAACTATCCGAATCAATAGTTACACTATCCGATTCGGTACCTCAACTATCCCATTAAAAAGTACTTTAACTTTCCAATTCAGTGCCTTAACTATCCGATTCAGTACCTTAACTATCCGATTCAGTACCTTAAGTATCCAATTCGGTACCTTAAGTATCCGATTCAGTACCTTAACTATCCGATTCAGTACCTTAACTATCCGATTCAGTACCTTAACTATCCGATTCGGTACCGTAATTATCCTATTCCATAGGTAAACTATATAATACAATAGCCTCTATCTGAACGAATAACGTAACTATAGGAATTTCTAAGTAAAAATATATTGTCCAGTACCTGATATGTCCAGTTGGATAGCTGAACTATTAATTTCGGTAGTTGAAGTATCTGATTTGCTAGCTGAACTATTAATTTCGGTAGCCGAAGTATCTGATTCGGTAACTGAACTGTTGGATTCGATAGCTTAAACTAAACGACTCGGAAAATTTAAGGGGAGGGATCCTGAAAAGTTGTATACTTAAACCTCCCTTCTCACAGTTGATTTTAGGAAATTATTCACTCACCGCTTTAGGCAGTTGCTATATACTGCAAATATATACACCGTTTAGGATTCTAGCTATCACACTTATCTAGTGACAATTAAATTTGTTTAGTTTAGCGTAGTGACACGACAGTTATAATATCCCTCTACAGTATTTAATTGTTTTTACTAAAGGCACCTTCATTAACTTTCTCTTTTTCGTCTTTTGGACTGGATGTCTTTTATTGTGACAACCTATATCTCTTTAAGTTCTATTCCTCTCGCTGTCCCTTCCTGTTTGTACTCGTGTCACAATTATGAGGTGAATTTCATTAATGTTCGTTCCTATTATCTGTGTCCGGGAAAAAAAATCCAAATCCCTTGTGTTGTTGTTTTGTGAGTGAACCCAATAAAATCTATACAAACTCTTTTGCTTTTGTTGTGACGTTGTGATCTTTACTTGCTTTTGATGGAGTCAAACTCACATCCTATCAATATTCCATGTTCGTTCACTGTGGAGTAAATTCTCGAGACTGACTTGACTTTTCGTCCGGACCATCAATACATATATGATCTCTTTTTCATCTCTCTGTATCTCTTCTTCTATCTGTAATCTCTTAATTTTAAGATGTAATACTTGACACAGTTGATCTCAGGATGAAAACTGCTTTCGTACCGTAAACGTTCTTTTCTGCCTGTCCATATCAACTTTATTTTGACAAGATTATTTGGTTTGTGTATGATTTTAGTTGGGTTCAACTTTGACCTGATGTCATGTATCCTTTCTCTTTTACGTTCCAGAGCGTATCTTGCCCATTGAAAGTTACTCTCTCGCAAAGTATTTTTTTCAAAACATTCGCCATAGTATTGGCTGAAAAAGTATTCCACGAAATATTTCTATATAGACGTTGGATCTTATTTTTACGCTCTACCAAGACGTCGACATTATTATTATTACTAGACGTGTATAGCGATATGTCTGACGTGCATTTTACTTGCTAAAAATTATGATTCATATCATGACAGTTACTCTTTTTCCTTGATTGAATATTATTTGAATAATTAAGAACTTCAAACGATGAGGATTTCAGTTGTGCTAAAATTTATTGACAGATGACCATGAATATGAGGATTAAGAAATACATTCATATATTTATAATGAGGATAATTAAATAAAAATAAATTTAGAATGAAGATTGAGGATTGAAAGAAAATGGTCAATGAAAGGATTAATAATGAAAAAAATAGTTTCGAGATATTCGATTTAATTACAGCTAAAAATGATTTTTTTAAATTGACGAGCTGACGATTGAGAGGGATTTTGGGGGAGTTAATAATGAATAAAAATGAGTCTAAATAGCGAGAGTGATTGTAGAGTTCGTTGTTGAAAATTATTTAACTTGGTTGTTTAATTTGGCTAGAGGAAATGATAATGTCAATTTCTTCTTCTGAGTTCGTTCGATATAACCTGTTCTGTATTTATCTATTGTATTGTTTGGGCTTACTGAGTGCAGGCGTGTTTCGGAAAAGATCGCTCAAAGGTAAATACACTCTTCTCCCTTCTATAACAAAACTACTACTCTCTCTACTCATCTTCTCTTCTATGTCATCTCTCTATATCTGAACATTTATATTTATACAAAACGTTTATTTTTTTCACATTGGATTTACTTTCTCAAAATCAATATAATCAGAACAACTTTCTCCATCTTGTAAGTTATTGTTTAGATTTCTTTACAGAACTGAAATTTTTTAACAGCTCGATGCAGCAAGATTTCTAGTTTATTACAAACATACAAAATATAGAAAAATTAGAACATTTCCAAGCTTACAAATTATTATACAAATTTAGAAATTATACAAATTTAGAAATTATTCGAATTTAGAAATTATACGAATTTACAAAAATATACAAGATTAGTGAATATATAATAAAAATACAAAATATATTTAAAAAAATTAAATTGAGGAATGGAATTTAATAAAAAATACAAATTGGAATCTATTTCCACACTTTTGAATTCCTCGATTACACAATTTTGTACATTTTACAAACACAATAACTGTACTCATTATATATGAATTATTATTACTACCTCACTACATACAGACCTGACTTTTTAAAAAAATTCGTCTTTACAAACTCTCTCTATATTTACTATACCGTTATATGTGCACCTATATAGTATATTCTGTTTATTTTCCTCCAGTTTATCTCTCCGGTTGTCTCCTCTGCACTCTTATGCCACACTCACTCTCTCTGTCTTTATTATATTTATACGCAGGATTCATTTCATTTCTCTTGTCTCCACTGTGTTTTTGGAAACTGTAATAAATTATTGAATTATTTAAAACAATATACAAGCTACTACTATATGTATAAACCTCTTTCTACTTCCTTCCAAAAGGTCTGTAAAATCTCATTTCACTCACGTTAATTCTATCGCCCGCATTTCTATATTCTTCTTCTTCTCTTCCTCGTATTCTTTAACTTCTTATTCCTAAACTTCTCGCCTTTTACTATTTAACTCTACACCACTTTTTACCTATTTCTTAATAATTTTTGAATTTATTCTTAATATTCTTGAATTTTACATATTTTCCTCCCCACGCTTCAACACAGACTCGAGCTTCTAATTTGCGTCCATATTTCTGGATATTTGTGATAACCTCTGTGTTTATTGTATCCCAAGCATATATTCCTTTATGTTTAAATAGCTTCTTTCTCTTCTCCCCCACCCCCTTTACCGTAGTTTACACTGTGACTCACGTATTTACGGGGAAAGATGTACTAATGCTTTCACTTCTTATTCACCATCAGTATACACACAACTGTCTCAATTCTCGGAGCATTTCTTGTTTAATGTACCCCGACCCTACAGTAATTATTATGATTGCAGTAGTTTTTCATTATTATTGTTAATTATTATTGTTCTCGCCTTTTAATCACATGTCGTCACTTGGGATTTCTGACACTTTTATTAGTTCGGTTTTATTCTCGGTTTATTATTAGTCCTTGGGAATATTCAGATTTATTATTTATTTATTTATTAATTATTTAATTATTATTTAAATACTTTAAAAATTAAAAATATTTTCAAAAAATAATTCTTAAAATAAATATTATTTTAAAAATTATTATTATTCTAAAAATTATTATTTTTAAAAAATTATTGTTTTTAAAAAATTATTATTATTTGTGAAATAATTAATTTTTAACCACACGATTGGATTTACAAAAGTAAAATTGTGAGTCACAGATTTGCATATTTAAAAAAACATAGTACTTTATATGTATTTAGCAATATTATAAAAAAAAGAAAATACTATTTTATAGTCAAATTAATAAAAATAAATTGTGTGCAACAGTGCAACAAGAGAAAGGAAATCAGTCCTGCATTACTTTTGGTTGAGTTCGTTCGTGTTTTTTATATACTTACACTTTATCTGTATAGATACCAAAACTTTGATTTGGATTTTGGGAAACTTCTACAATATTTAGGAATGCGTGTGAACAAAATATTTGTCAGTTTTTGATTTAATTTCCAACTGTAAACATATCATTATTATACTTTCCAGATCCCCTGAGTTTTGATCATATTTATTAATTATTAATAACTATATTATTGCTATTCATGGCTTGTGACTTCTGTAATCCTCCTATACACGGATTGATTGATTATTAATTTAAGTATACATAAGAATGAATATTCACACCAAATTTCAGTTACGCCACTATACTAGAATTTAGGCAGATTGACTAAGGTTGCATTTTAGTTGATTATTTTTGTTATTCATTTATTTATTTTCTTACGAGTTGTTTACATATATAAACTATATATGTATATAGCTTCGGAGTTCGGTTGCTTCGATTTTTACCTGATTTTAGACGGTTCTTTGGATTATTTTAATTTTTCTTGAATTTAATTTTTTGGAATATTTTAATACTTCATGAATTATTTAATTTTTTTATTATTTTAATTTTCATGAACTATTTAATTTTTTGGATTATTTTAATTTTTCATGAATTATTTATTTTTTTGGATTATGTGACTTCTTGAATAATTATTTAATTTTTTGGATTATGTAACTTCTTGTATTTTTTATATTTTTTAAGGATTATTTTAGTTTTTGAAGGATTGATTAATTTCCCGCCAACACATTTGATTACTGTTATGTCCCTGGACGCCAAAGACTTTTTATGGGCTGATGCATGAACATGTATTTTTCCTATTGATTTTAAAGCATAACGATTGACTTTCTACTTCATTCTAATCTTCTCCGTGCGTTTTTGCCCTTTGTAACCCCGTGACAAGATTGAAAAAGTATTTTTGATTTAAATTTTAATTAAATTTTATTAATTACAAATACCTACTAAATGTTTATATTTTTTACTCAAATCCTTCTTAACTAATTCGGTTTGAATAATTTCCTGATTTGATTTAAAAGCAAATATGATTAATTAATACGAGAATGAATTAATTACTGATTAATTTAATTGCCGATTTAACTACCGAGAAAGACTCAATAATGCTTAATTTATGTAATACTTTTAATGCAAATCTTGAATACTTTGCAGTTAATTTATTATTTTCTATATACTCTACTGTTACTTCCCATGACGTTGAAAGCTATACACGCTTCTATTATTATTCAAACTGATATACTAACAAAACACAGTTTTTCTATAGTTAATGCTTAAGGCAGCGATGACAACACTCTGCAGAAATGATTTATTTCTATAATATTATATTATTATTAATTTATTATTAACGATCTTTTCACAGTATCGTGGCTTTCCAAAAGACTCAACTTGCATATATAGAAGGAAATGAAACTAAAAAGCTATTAAAGTAGTATTAATTTGTAATATTCTTTCCTTTTTTTACCCTTCTTCTTGCTGAAATATTTTTAATTATATTATGATTAATTATTATATTATCTTAATTACTTATATATTAACACCCCCACCCCGTACGACGTACCCCTTCGGCACTCCAAGCGCCCTTCCTTAGGGGTAGGTAGGTCGAAGGATAATCGAAGATAAAAATTTAGAAAAACCGCCATAGCAAGAATATATAAGTATGCTAAAAAAAATACAAATATGGCAAAATTATTAAATTGGATATTATTACAATAAGTATAGTATGGATTTTAAGTCAATTCAAAAAAACACACGCTGCACTGCAGTAAGCCGAAATCGATTAAATGGGACGGACTCGGTGGAAAACATTGTTGTTCGCCTTTGAACATACTTATAGTTATTATTATTATTCATCTTTTCATCTTTTATTCTACTTTCCTCTGTGTAGCCTGTAATTAAATGTCAGTGGACGATTATTTTTTATTGATTATTTACATATTTCAAAAGTATTTTTTACACTTGAGCCTATCTGTAAATACATTTACATTCATTATATTAAGCCTTTATTACCTTTTTATACTTTGTTTGTATGTATAAACATTCAGCTTTATTATATAATACAAGTTACACTTTTTTGTAACAACTTTCTTTTGAGATAAAATATATTATTATTCAATCAATATATTTTTAATAAGCAAATTTTAATACTTCAAAAATCCTTTTTTCCCATTTCTTCTCTTCAGATTTTTTCATCTTCACAATAAGATCGAACTATAGTTGAGGTACTTAACTTGTCGGTCATGATAGTAAAAAGGGTTCTTTCTTTTGACTTTTCCTACTCTTTTTGTTATTCTGCATTCGATTGAATCGATTACATTGAGCTATACTACATAATTACTACATAGCTGACAATCAGGACTTTCAAACCTCAGAGACTCTAGAATATTATTTTCAGCCACCTTTCAGACACTTTTTTCTTGATTTTTGATAAATTGTTATTGTTGTTAGTAATATTTTTGTTCGTTTCCTTTTATTTGATTTATTATTAGAAAAAATATTTTTTAATGTAAATCAATTATTTAAAATTCGTTGCTTGATCAGTAATTTAAACTCATTTAATTAATGGTTTAAAACAATTATTTTTGTATTTAATTAATTATTTTTTTATACTATTATTTTTGTATTTAATAAATTATTTTTTTTAAACTATTATTTTTGTATTTAAATAATTATTTTTTTAAACAATTATTTTTGTATTCAATTAATTATTTTGTAAGCAATTACTTTTGTATTTGATTATTTGCTTATTTAAATCCATTTTTCGTGGTATTTATTTAAAGTGATTATTTAAAAAAAATTATGTTAAAACAAGATCCGATGAGTTGTAGTTGAGTTGATTACTTATTATTAGCGACATGAACACAAGAATTGTGTCGAGGATTGTAAGGTTTTCTAAAAGAAATGTAAACAGTTTTGGGCGTTCATCCTTCCGGTCTATGGTTTTTGATATGTGAAGTTCCATGTGTTCGTCATGTGTGCTGTCTTGTGCGTTAATATTATATTCGATAGACTTTTTTAGTCTTGACTGCATGTTGTATAAAAGCATTCTTATATATTAATAATTACATTATTGTGACTTGGGGCACCTCCGTGTCAGCAATATTTACCTTGTTGTTTGTGATGTTTTGCTATATTTATACTTATTATATATGGTAAATATACCATCTCATTACTCTTTTGCATGCTCTGTCATTTGTGTCCTTTCTGTGTGGAATTTTCTCTCTGTACTTTGATTACTCTCTGTATACTATATTTACATTGTATTGACTATCGTTATTGTGAAGTTAAATGCGAACTCTATTTCCTCTTTTTTGGACTTTTGAATCTTGATCTTGTCTGGTGATTTCGTAGTCTCTCTGTTGTTGACGTAAACCTCTAAAATTATTATTATGGATGCATTGCTCATATTATTATTATTATATTCTGTAAATCAACCCATTCAGTATATTTATTCATATTTAGTCTGTATGATTTAAGTATGAAAAATTAGGGAGAGAGTAGAAGACCATTTTTTTAACTAAAAAACTATATATATATATATATACGTACCTATACATTATAAATATTATATTACTATATATGTCGATAACTTCTAGACTTGTAAATTCTGCCAAAATCATTATTGGCAACATTTCTCTATATACTCACGTTAGTAATTTCGAGAAATTATGAAGTTAGTCGTAGTTTTTTTCACCAATATTCTCATATCATATGTAATTACGTACACACTTTTGAAACTTGGATTATTGTGTAAATTTTTTGCGTAGCTTATTGTAGAGTATTATTATTGTTATTACTATTATTATTATACTTGAATTATTGCCACAGCGAATGTTAGACAAATGGACGGGAGTCTATTATATGAGATTGATGACTTATGAAATTTAACTTTGTCTCCATTATCACACAGGGGGAACAACAAGAGCACAGTGGGAAGATGTCACGGGCTCCACACCACTTACCTTTATCAACGACTGTGTATCCTTCACGACCACCGTTTCCGCCAGATTCTGGCTGGTTGACTGCCGGCATGCCAGTCATGATGTGACTCGAATGGCTACAGATCTGTACCGAGAAGCCATCCATGTTCCTTTCATGGCAAAGTATGCCGTTTTTACTATCAGTCCTCTTGCCCACTGATATACAAATATTACAATAATTTTACATTAATTTAATTGATTTACGATAATTAGTTTTAATTAAATGAAATGAACTTATGTCATGTACTAAATAATCAAGTTTGTAATCTTTTAACCTATAGTTTACAAAAATATTTAATTTATTTTTAGCGGGGAAATTATAAATTCCATTTTTATTTTCCTCGAATGACCAATTTCTAAGATGCATACTTAATTCCCATGTCTTTATTTCTCATTTAACTAATTATCTCATTCCTCCCTTTACCTTCTGCTGCTTGGGTCGACATACTCGAACTTGATAATAATTCTAAAAATTTGCAGCGCAGGACTTGGTCTAATTAAATAATAAGTCTTGATATTGTTGTTTTGTGTATGTTTTTGTCATTCGTACCTATGTGGAAGAAATTGAGGCCTGTAGATACAAATTTTTAGTATGAATGTGGAAGCTAAACTCTTGATTCTCCTTATATTTACAGGTTTGTCATTTTCTCCAAACGAATAGAGCCCACGGAAGCCAGATTACGTGTCTTCTGTATGACAGATGACCGTGAAGAGAAAACCCTGGAAGGTAATATGTTTATTGTATTTATGGCTTACCTTTAATATTATTATAATCTCTCAGCCCCTCCCCTTTAATATAACCAGTGAATGTAGCAAAGATATATAAGTAAATTAACTATAAAGGATGTGCTGCTACACGGAATTAGTATACTTACTCTTATTGTCTATACTCATTGAATGAATAATTTGAGAATTCCGGAGGTACAGGGACATGTACGGATACTTAAATACATTTGTGAGGTCTCTTGTTTATGTATGTAATGTTGTGATGTGGGATCTAAATTGTATTTAAGACTAGACTATAAGTGTCTGACGACCTACATATTCTCTTTTGTGTTCCGTAATTAGGCCAAGAGAACTTTACCGAAGTTGCCAAGAGTCGAGACGTTGAGGTGTTGGAAGGAAAGCCCCAGTGGATAGAACTAGCCGGCAATCTAGCACCTGTTACCAAATCGGGTGAACAGCTTCGGCTGAAGTTTTATGCCTTTAAAGAAAACCGATTACCATTCCTGGTCAGACTTCGTGATGTCAATGCAGACCCAGTCGGGCGCATTATCTTCATGAGGGAGTCTAAGGTAACTACCTACTAAGAGAATAAGAATTTATAATGCGAAATACTAAATAAGAAACTCGTACATGTACGTAATATGTATACACACTGGATGGAATTTTTATTTTTATTATGGATGGAATTTTAAACAATTTTATTTTTATGATTTTTAGTCAAGTGGAAAATCGGAGCAGGTTCCCGTGTGTAACTTGAATATAGTCCTTCCTGACCAAATACTGCCAGACGAACCTTCAGCTCCTCCTTCAATGTCATCATCCCCAAGACTTCCGTTGCACACAAACCGCTACAACATCCGTAATGCGGCCTACTCAAGTACACCAAAGCAAAGCCTTTTAACTGTCGGACCAGGTGAAATTCATAAGGCCGATCTAAAAATCTCCGACGTCGCCAACCTACTCGGTAACGACTGGGTTCCACTTGCTCGTCACTTGGGCATCGCAGATCCCGACGTTGCCATCATTGAAGCTGAATACCCACAAAGTCCACATCAACAGGTTAGCTCTAATAATATACATTAGGCAATTTATTGTAAAAATTGAAGTAGGCTCATTACCTAAGAATTTATTTTATGATTGCGGACGATTATTAAAAATTGTTTTCATAATTTGGATGCAGGCAACGGTCATGCTTAGGTTGTGGATGCAACAAGCAGGCGACCGTGCCACCGGAAACTCCTTGGAGAAGGCACTAAATTCCATTGGCAGAGATGACATCGTTTCGAAATGTATCGGGAATGTGGCCCCTGTGACGGATGCTTCGGAAAAAATTATCGCTCAAACCCATGTTGATCAAGCCATCAAAACTCTGGAGTCACAAATTATTCAGCCCGCTTTGATCAAACATGAGAAACGAAACTTGAGCTTAGATGTGAGTTATGATGAGCAAGATTTGATGAAGGTTTGTTTCTTCTTTCCTGATTCATCTCCTTGCGTTACATACTTTTCTTTTCAATCATTAAATTCTCTGTAAAGAATGTATGTTTCTCCTCCCGCACCTTCCGCAGATCAAGTATCTGTGCAACTCTAAAGCACCTTCGTATTTGCTCCACAAACTGTATTATTCACTCATACTTTATTTACCTTCTTCTACTTTTTTCTCAAGTCCAGCCATGAGTTCAAATACTTACATCCTTGTCTATTTGTATTTCATAGGACTCTGAATCTCTCGAAGAATTGTCGCAGACAGAGTCGTTCAAAGTGAAATCACAGCGGATCCGTAGTCAGAGCCCAACGGATGAAAATGTGTTCGATGCCTCCAAGAATAGCATGATGACTTCCTCATACGAACGAGAAGAGCAGAAATACGTTGCTGAGGAGAAAATATGCTCCCAAAAAGGTAAGCTATTTTGATTCCTTTCCTTGACTGTCACCTTCAGTGTTTGCATCCAAGTTCTATAAGATAGTCAGTAAGCTCAATTAAGCTACTCTATAGTTCGTAATAAGGTTCTTATATAGTATTATCTATACTTACAATATAGTTCTAATATCTAAACTTAATTACACCACATATTCCTAGTTTTATTTTTATTTCATAAATGTTTTATTTTAGTCATTCAAAAATTCATCCCATGCATATTACATCTATGATGCTCAGTACTCTATACTTGCAAAACTCTATATACTTAACGGCTTTTTTGTGAAATTCATATATGTACTTATTTGTTTTTAAAATATTGAACAAGTTACTGTGGACCGATGAATGATGTCACTGATTCATATCTTTGAAACACGACGATTTCCCTTCGTAGACATTTTTTCTTACGGAAGTTTTGTTTACATTTTGTCTTCTGGGTCTTATTCCACTCATAATTTACTGATTTGCCCAGCCTCATAAGTATTATTACAAAATATGTATGTTAATTATTTTTACAAATTAACTGTGATCTTGATATTTAATTTTGAAAATACAATGATCATTAGTTAATTTCTGTATTGATTACTCTTAATATTTGTGACTATATTTTCTAAGGCTAAGAATCATTAAGAATCCAGGTTGATGCTCAGTGAATACATGAGTGGAATAGATCCAAAACTGTAAATAATATTTTTTTAGAAGCAACCACTCCATCACTGTAAAAATCTGACTTGTTGATATCATACTCAGTTGGAATGCTTGTCTGTGATCTGATTATTACTATATTATTATATAATTAATAATTACTTCATATATACCGAATACTATTATAATTGCAATTAATTACTCTATAGCTGAATATACAATTCACATTTCATATAAGAAGCTCAAGCTGAATTATTAGACTTGCGTTATATGGACACTATTATTATTAATATTATTAAAAGTAAGAAGCCTATTTTATAAGTTTAGTTTGAATTTTTTATTTTGCTGAATGTACAGACTTTAATAGTACAAATTCTATTTCTGTACCCTTTACCAGCTATTAATTATTACTTGTACAAACATTAAATATTACAATTTTTCCTTTTATTATTTCCTGATTATTTCAGTTCTTGAAATCAGTCTATGGTTCAGGAATATTACTTGTAAAAACTCCCTTTATTGCCATGCGTTTGATTGCATTTTGTTTGTGAGAAACAGTATAACTTTAGCCATAAAACCTCTATAAAACGTTATACTAAAACTTATAGTAACAGTAATTTCACACTAATGATCGTAAGCGTAAAGGCCATTTGCCCATTAATACACTCATTATCCCATATATGCATTGTTGGATATGGAATGTGTCTGTAGATATTCGAGTTATGATGACCTTTAGTCCAAAAAATCTGGAGTTGCTCGTGAATTTTTGAATCTTGTTTTGAAATTGTACATATTTACTAATAATAATTCTTAAATGCATCAGTAAAAAATTATCCTGCTGTACTCTAGTCCAAGTGTACATACTAATAGATTACACACCAGCCCTTTTCTGTAGGCCTTTCTTCTATACTTAACAAAAGTCTCCTTATAGGTCGTAGGTTTATAGTTATTAGCCTGAAAATTTTTCATCAGCTATTATATTAAATTATAAAGTATACTTATAAGATTGACTTGTAGCGATTTACATATATGAATATCTTATATATTATTATGTACATTATATTTCCTATACTGCTCAATGTTTTAGATGTAGAAATAGCCCGGAACGACCCGATACTGCTTGTCTTTGCCTGCAATATTTTTATTTTGACAATAATTTAATCAATTTTTTAATCCTGTTTTTTTAATTTTGATTGTATGGATTTAACCTGGAATTATTGATGGGTTATGCTGAATGTTCTAATATCTAATTTTTACTAAAATTAATCTTGATTTTGGGACTAAATTCTTTTAACACTTCTTCTATATACTCCTATATTATAGCCTTTTGTATTTTAGCATTACTAAACCTCTATGTACTTCTCTTTACAAGATGAATCGTCCTATACATATTTATTCTTGGAATTCAAACACTTGTAAGCTCTTCGTAAGGCAGATTTATTATTTTCGTAATATTTATTGAAAAGATTTATTGAAACTCTGTAAGTTCGTTTAAAATTTAATTAAAATCATCAAATTTTAGAATTATTTGTATCTGAAATTAAAAGTTTGAATCTTAAAAGTGTTAATTTTGTAAACTCCTGAAGTACGATTCATCTGGTAAAATAGTACATTTGTTCTTTTAAGCAAAATAATTTTAATTTTGAACAATATTTCAAGCTATATAAGCCTATATATTAATTTTAAAAATTTAGTTCCACATTCATTATTTAATTTTGCTATGATCGGAAGTTTGTTTTTGAGAATTTTATTTAGTTCGAGCCAAATGAATGTAAAATGAATGTTATATACTTGATTTCGAATTATTTGTTTACTATTTTCTTTTTATCAAACTTCTTATTATTAATTTCCTTAAAGAAAAGCTAGCATGCGAGAGCAAAGTCACGCAGATGGAAACCTCCGTGCAGCTTATGGGTATTAAATCAAATACATTGAGTGTTATTAAAAAATCATGGAATGACAAAATACTAATATACTTATATATATATATAAATGACATTGATTCAGTTTACGTAATAATTTATCTATCTCTTGTTGTACTAGATAACATTGGGATTTGTACATTTTGGATTGTGTATACAAATCTTTTTGAGGACCTCATATTTTTGTGTTTATTCATTTTTACTAAATGACTAAAACTATACTTATACCTATTTACTCCGTCAAAAATACTATCAGACCAGGAAATAACAAGCCACTTTTGCATTCTCTTATTAATAATTAAATGATGAACCCTAATTAGGGTCCATTGTTATGGGGATTTTGGGGGAAAGGAGGTTTAAATAAAGTTAATTCAAAAAATTAAGGAATTATTATTATACAGTTTGGAATTTAATTTAAAGGATAATGGGACTTTATAATGTTAAATCTTAATTATCCATTCTATGTCCTATTGATGTGTTTGTAAGTATCTGTAAATATTATTGATCACCGGGATGTTTTTATTCCTCCATATCTTTTATATTTGTACAGATAAATAGCATTAGCGGCTTGGGATTTCTCAAGAGTTTACCAACCATTTTGATTATTTACTAACATCTATGACTTATACTTATAGGAACTGTGATCTGGCATGACTTTTGACAAACTTGAAAATGTGAAACTGTTTTCCAAGTTTATAAATTCAAACTAACTGCGGGTTCTGTAGTAAATGTACATATATACATTGTACATAGGTTCGTAGCACTGATACAATTGGGTTCTCGGGGAGGTTTGTTTTATTTTTTTTCGAGTGAGCATATACTTGATAATAGTCTTTTAACGTGTTAAATTTTAGTATTTACTTCTCCGTTGAAGATACTTCAGGCGAGAATTTAAGGGCATCTTACATTGATAAGAGGAGTTTTTTTCAACTTAAAAATAATTATTTAATTACCTGCAGATATCTAAATTATTTTCCTATAAAAATAGAATCTCATCTCATTCCTAAAATACAGTCAGTCTAAATCTGTAATTTTTTTAGATGAGAATCGTCTAAAAGAATAATAATCATTAAAAAAAATATAATTTAGTTGTAAATAAGGATTTTTCCTGATTACAGATAGTGACATTTAGCAGGCATTAGAGCAGGATTCCCATAACTTGAGTAAATTGTTGTCCTCGTTGATTGTCATAATCTCTGTTGTTCTGTTCCCATCCTGACACACTGTGACTCGGTCGTTCGTTCTTTTTTTTATTAAAAAAATGTGATTTTGTCATGTGGGTGCTGAAGTTCCTTGTCAACGAAAATTCTGAATATACTTAGTTGTTTGTTATTGGACGAAGCGACTCCATATAGTTTCTTTTTTCATTTGTATGTGTTCACCCTGTTTAATAATTTCTCTTAATATTTTATATATTACATATTATCTCTATATACTTATATGTGTTTGTCCTTGTGTACTTCATAATAATTAGTAATTATCGTAACTTCACCAATCAGTGTTATTCTCCTCCATGTCTTATTACTTATATATACTTCCATGTTTCTTCCATATGTTACTTCCATATGTTACTTCCACATGTATGTGTCTATAGTACATACTTATATAAATACCTTTGCTCCAGTTTCATCACATTATTGACCCTATTTTCTGATTCGTCTCTTGTATGGAATCCCTCTCTCTCTCTCTATCTCTTATTACTCTCCAACTTTCGTAGCTTGAGCATGTCACTATTTTTCTTTGTCTGATACTTATATACTTATAGTTTACATGTTTTACATGGATATAAAAAAAATTTACAAGCATTCGCAAATATGTAAGGGACAGCTTTGTTGGGAGGGGAAACCCATATAAAAAATTCATTAGAGCACTAATAAGACTTGCGAAAGGTTTTATAATGTGTCTTTTCTCTGTAATAATAAGCACGGGGTCGTCGGTGGAATAGTTTTTAGAAGATTATTTAGTTATAGATATGACGTTAGATATTATACGTAGAAATTCATGTCTGCATGCTTAGTAAGTACGTCTGTAGCAACCATCAACCATATATGTTGTTGTTCTACCCATATAGGGATTACCTTAAATATGTAAATGATGTAGATGTTTTTTTTTTACTTTGAGCCCAGAAATCCAATATTGAAATCCTAAAAGTGTCGTCTTTTTTTTTAAATACGATTAATTTGTTGCCCACTGCCCCGGAGTCCTCCTCAGTCCTAGTTTTCCTACGACTTTGCTAGGTGTGGTTTTTTCCCCGATTTAATTCTTTTGCTCCTACTCTTCTTCTTGTTCTTGTTCTTCTTATTGCTATATACTTCCCTTTCACTCCTGTGAATGAATTTCATTTTTAATTGAATTTCTCGTGTAAAATATAATTTAATTCATTTTAAATTGAAATATAATTTAATTCATTTGAAATTGAAATAGAATTTAATTCATTTTAAATTGAAATAGAATTTAATTCATTTAAAATTGGACTTTATTTTTTAAGTTGAACTTAATTTCTAAAGAATAACCTCGTAGAAATACTTGAGTTGTGCACAGAAAATTGTGGGTTTAGTTTTAATTACTGTGGGTAAATAATTTAGAAAACTGTTGATATACTAAGCATATAGAGACATACAAAAAAACATACACAAAAAAAGTAAAAATTGAAGTGTTTCATATGTACAATTTAATACCGATTTGTGGTTCAAGTCTACTACTGCTAAATTTGGTGAAAGTGTTGCGAGGACTTTCTTGCCAGGTTTAACCATTGTCAAGACGATATTGTGTTTAAAAAAAAAGGTCCAGGACTTATTATTATAGGGACTCAGTTTGAGGTAAGCTCACCTTTTTATTTTTGTATTTCCGATTGGTTTGCAGCGACGACAGCATGATCAATACACTATATGTATTTTATGATACCGAATCTGTTCTTTGCATTTCAAAAATATTCTACAATCTAATCTTATATAATATTGACTTTATATATATACTTATTATTACTTCTATTCAAATTAAATGAGAATAAATTCCATACCGAATTTATTGCACGGAGGTTTGCAATTATGCTTCTTCAAAAAAAGAGTCTTAAATGACGTGAGAGTGTGATATATATGAGCGTTTAATTAATTAATGGATGCTTTCGGGACATTGATCTTTGGTTTACATTCTCGTACTTTCAGTTCTGCAACATTTATTTTTGTTTTGTCTTTTATTTTTGATCTTTGGGGAAAAAATATTTTTATTACACGAAAAATCTATTCACATTTTCCCTTTACTGTACTTATATTATTGGCTGTAGTCTTCCATGTTAGTTTCAATGTTACAATTTTATTTTCCGTACAATTTTTGTTCGTTCACATTTCTTTCACCTGAACTTGTTTCTGCTTACTTCGATGTTCAATGTTATCATTGCTTTCATGAATTTCTCTGGAATAAATTTTACTTTCTGAATTCCTTCTCATTTTTTAATTGAGCTCTACTTGATTTTTTGAGTTAATTAAATATGAAAATCATTGAGAATATTTATTTAATTTAAAAAATTCATTATTTAATTTAAAATTTATTTTTATTAATTTTATTCATTTTAATTTATCAAAATAATTTTGTAATTTGGAAGAATTAATTTTGGAAAGCCTGAAAAAGCAACATTTGCCGCAAGATTTCGTTTGAAATTTTTATGTTGAGTGAATATTTCTTGTGCATAAAAATGTTTTTTTTTACCTCATGAGTTCTTTAAATTTGTCTGAGAAATAGAATGTTGCCTGCCTGTCTGTACTTGAATGTACGAGAAACGAGAGAGCATTGTTGATTGATACTTGATTATTCTGAATAATATGGAGGTATGACTGGTATAAAGTAATTAAATATTACTATATATATAAATTATTATCGCCTTCGCCAAATGCCAATTGCCATTTTGCCATGCCCTGCGACACTGCTTACCTGTACACACATTATTTATTATGTACAAATTAGTTGATTTATGATCTATTATTATTATTATTATTATTATTATTATTATTATTATATGTAATCATATGTTAAACTCTCAGTTAATTATTACACCTTAACGAACTTATTACCAATAGTAAAACATCCATCCTCGGAGTCTCTGTTATGTGTCTTATTTATAAATCAATGACTTGTGTAATTTCAAATATTTCTATAATCTCCTATATATACTTATATAGTAAATTAAATAATAATAACGGATGGATTGTGCTGCTGGTAGTAAGACATATATGGCTGTATGTGGTACGTTATGAGTGCCGAGAATATTTGGTTAATTTAATTTAATTTTGAATTTTTTAAATATATTCGTTATTATTACCGTTTTTGTACTTTTGCATTGCATCCAGCCATTTTTCATCCAGTCTTTTTAAGTTTGTTATGAGTAATTGGACGGATGTTGATGGACTGTGACATTTTAGAATTTACTACTTATTATTATCATAATTAAGGGAATCTATTTCATTTTGAGCTCGTATCTCCCAGATTATGAAGTAACGACTATATTTCCCTTCATTTGGATCGTTTGACTGTTAATTAATATTACATTCTGAATGCAGTTATTATATGCAGTTGAGGATTGCGCGATTGAATGTTAAATTTCAAGTTTGCATTTGACATATACTATTTATTAAATTAAGAGTTTTTCAGTGATGATGTCGTGTTCGAAATTCTCTTTCGATATTTCTTGCGAGTTTCAGTCGAGTATTATACTTACAGATATTATGATTACCTTAAGTGGTTTAAAATAAATTTAATTATTGGAAGCAAATTAATGTGAGTATGCTATTTTAAGTATCTATAATTTAGTGTTGACCATATTCTATGTATACTTTTTACACATATGTAAAGACAAGGTACTGTATATCTATATAAGTTATAGCCATTCTTGCAGGATCGAATTTGGCTTGACGGATTTGGGTTGCATTATTATATGTGTACCTATATATTATATACCATACATATATGATTGTAGTGTAGTCATACATACTTGTTTGTGTGACGCTCTATAAAAGGGAGTATTTTGGTTGACACACATATACTTTGCACACATTTCATACTACCTACTTAATTTGTGGTGAGAGAAGATGTTGTCCGAGAAATGTTTTGCCAATGTGTGTATGTGTATAATGTTTACCATTGACAGTCCACTGGGATGGCCCAGGGGACGGAAGTCAACAGCCCAAGTCCGTTGACCGGTCCAAATCGGAAGACTTGGTGGGAACACCGGAAAAGAGCAAGACTGAGAGAGATGATGGTACGACGGAGACTGAGAGTCAGAGCTATTTCTACGATACTGGGATTAGTATGACCCTCACAAAGGACAAGGATCCCAATGTGGGGGGCATGGCGAGTGACACGGAAGGGGAAGTGTCCGATTTTAGCCTCACTTCACCCAAAAAGGACTCCACTCGTATTCTTTCTTCACGCTCTGTCGATGAATTTTCGGGAGCAGATGATCTCATCAGGACTGGAGATGAAGATGATCTTCTTAAAGATAGGGAAGATCTTCTTGGAGATAGAGATGATCTTCTTGGAGATAGAGATGATCTTCTTGGAGATAGAGATGATCTCCTTCGAGTTGGAGATGAAGATGATCTCATCAGAGCTGGAGATGAAAGCTTTGAAGATTCTACTTATATCATTCCAAGTCCACCAGAATCAAGCGCAACGATCACAGCGGATGAGCCACGAATTGAAATTGAATTTGATTTAGAGTCCTCGTCATTTGGTGCGACACCAATAGCAGCCACTGCTCCGATTCTCGTTGACAAGGCATCTAGTCCCGTTGCGACTGGGTCCCCAGAAAGACCGGATACGTTTTCCAGATCTCAGCAAATCTCCTTCGAAGCGGTGGATGTTGGGGTGGGAACGAGTCCGAAAGAATACACAACTAAAGATGTGCTCACGCAGCTTCATGACATTGTCAATGTTCCTATGAAGGACGAAGAGATTTACAAGACGCTGAAGGAGGATCAAGAATCAAGACTGAAGATCCAAGCAGACAAGACTAGTCAGGCAACGAAGGTTGCCCGCTCCACAGTAATTGATGTGCCCGAACCGAAAGACAAGCCGTCCGAGAGAAGTCCTCCTTCAGTCACCAAAACAACGAGAGTCAGTGATAGCAGAGAGAGAATCCGATCCGCGTCGATGGACGACAATGATGATGATATGCAATTTGACTTGAGCATTGAGGAGGAGCCTGCTGGGGGCAAGGCCGCCTCGCTTAAGCAGGATGATAGCGTCTTTCGGATCTCCTCTCCCACTTCATCCAGCACGGAGGACATTAAGACAACAGCAACAAGTACCAGTAAATCAACAAAGATATCATATCAAGGTGGACAAGATAAACTTACTCGAGCAAAAGTACCTGAGAGGGAACTAACTGGAATTAGTGAAGAGTCTTCGGTGAAGGAAGATTCGGTGATATTGGCCAAGACTGAATTAAAGGAAACGAAGGTTGTAACGCATGAAACTGAAGATGAAACGAACGTAAAAGCTACGCCAACCGCACCTGTGATACCTCAAGGTGCTACTACGTCTATTCCCAAAGAGTCTCAGAAACCTGATCCCGCGAATGATGATGATTTCTGGGATTTCTCTGATCTCAAGCCAAGTCCCCAGATCTCTACTATTGTTGAATCCCCGGATTCGGAAAAGAAGGATTTACTTTCGGAAAAACCATTTAGGATTAAGAAAGCGCAAGAAAAGAAGGCTGAGCCTTCCTCGGCTGGGTCCGGCAACAAGTTCACAGTTGAAACTGTGAAAGAAGTAATTGTTGAGTCCGTAGTTCCCCTCACGGCTGCAGCAGCGTCTGCCACTGAGGAGGACAAAAGGATATTTCAAATCAAAAAGATGGAAAAGAAAGTCACCACTACTATAGTGGAAACGACTGCAGAGGATAAAACTGATGAGAAGCAAACGGTCCCGTCCGAATCCACATTTAAAACTGATGCATTTCTCCATGTTGAGAGCCGAGAGGTGTCCCCGGACATCTCCAGTGATGACAAATCCGAACAGACTGTAAAGACTGCTGAGTTAATAGATGATCATGAGGTTCCTACCGAACCTCTCCTCTCCCAAGTGGATACAACGTCGACAGACAAAATAAAAGACATTAAACAGGCAGCTCCACAATCATCAGAATTGTTTTCTGCTCCAGCACAAGCATTTAGAGATAGACAAGGAAGTTTGGATGATGTGGTGGTTGAGCTACTCCCGGATCTTGAGCAGCCTTCCACTCTCACTTCCTTAGCAGAAATTAACATGTCTACAAGATCTTCCGATTCTAAAATCTCCGAAAAATTCGAAGATGCTAAAATCTCTGAAAAATCTGAATCAACGCTTGAATCTGTTCAAACTGTTGTCACAAAAACAACTCCAGACACAAAGTTGACGCGAGTTGTAGAAGAGACGATGATTGAGGAAAGATTTGAAGTTAAAGGAGCAGAAGCAGTAGATGCAATTAAAAAAGACAAATCTATTTACGCAGATAAATCAACAAGCCAACAATCAATTGCGACAGAATCAATGAATATAATTCAGAAGGATAGAACAAATGAAGAGGGGCTAATCCCTGGGGAAAGAATTGTTGAATCCGAGGAAATCAAAATTTTGAAAGACAAAAAGGAAGACGAAGCAAAGGAAGCTGATAAATTGGATATGGAAGAGAAAAAAGAAATGGAAGTGGAATTAAAGCATGGAGCGACTGCAGAATCTTTTGAAGAGAAATTGTCAATTGCCATTGAAACAACGGAAGGCTTGATTATCACAGAAAGAATTCAAGCAGATGAGCCAGTGGTATTTTCTAAAGGGAAGGACGATATTGAAAATAAGAAATTAGGACTTTCTAGGGGCTCACGCGAAAGCAGTCCGGACGTTGTGGCTGAAGAATTAAAACTTCAAGAATTGCAGCAAAATTATCAAGCAACACTTGTGAAAGAAAAATTGGAGGAAACGGAAGCTGCTTGCAAGGACCTCATGGACAGTTTGGATACATTAAAAAAAACTTCGGGTGATGAATTCAAGGCACAAACAGGAGCTAAAATTAGGGACGATGTTCCAAAAGAGTCGGAAAGCACAGTAGAGAAAGCACCCGCTTCAGCCTCGCTTACTTTAGAAACATTTGATGTTGCTGGTAATGAGCCTTCACAGGCAGTCGACCTCAAGAAGGCAGCTGACCGCGAAGCTGACGAGTTTGAAGTCTTCGTCCCCACAACAGAGTTCGGCGGACCTCTTGCTTCCGCTGCGATGGAGTTACAGGAGAGAGTTTTCTACAAACATTTGGATCTGCAAACGGAATTGGGTGGAAAAGCTGAGTCAGCAGGTTCTTTGGAAGAAATGGAAGCAGCAGAGATTCTCTCTGTTCTTGAGCAGTCTGACCAAACACCTTCGCCAACAAAGCCTGAAATTCAATTTATTCCTCGCAAGATTACTGAAGAACCGCTGTCCCCACTGGAGCAAGTTTTAATAACTGGAATGTCCTCAGCTATGAAAATAAATGAGAAGCTTTCTTCAATCCAAACCACTGGGCAATCAATTATTACTGATGAAACTTCAAAGGCGGTTAGCACCGCAGGGTCTCAACTTAAAGAAGAAGTACATACGTTGGCTTCACAGAAGTCTGAATCCCTGGATTTAACCGCTGAAAAAAGCACAGAACGTAGTGTTGATTCCAGGCGAGTTATTCAAACCGATGGATTTCCTATTTATGCGGAAATTTCTGACCTAGATCGAACTGGTAAAGATTTGTCATCTGATAAATCAAGATCACAAAAACCACCCTCCGAAGCCCCGCGGGTTGTTAGCCTGGGAGAATCAAAGCTGGAAACTTGTTTGGAAAAGATTGTTCAAGTTCAAGATGATGATGCTAAGACAATGGAAGAAACAAATCTTACATTAGACACTTCAAAAGGAGCTTCTATGCTTGAGAAAATAGCTCCTGAGCTTGAGAAAGTAGCTCCTGAGCTTGAGAAAGTAGCTCCTGAACTTGAGAAAGTAGCTCCTGAGCTTGAGAAAGTAGCTCCTGAACTTGAGAAAGTAGCTTCAGAGCTTGAAAAAATAGCTCCTGGACTAGAGAAAGCAGCTCCCAAGCTCGAAAAAGTAGCTCCTGAACTTGAGAAAATGACTGCTGAACTTGATGAAGATACTTCGAAAGGTGAAAAGACTGAGACAACACAGTTGCCTGGACAACGACTGGTTAGTGAAGTAGTCGAAGAATTTCGTCGAACCGAAATTGTTCGAACGTCCGAGCCGGAACTTATGATTGTTACTGAGAAAGTAGAACAAATAGCAAAATCCTCGACTGATATAGAGACGGAGGCAATCAAGTCTGAAATTACAAGCAAGACTGAGGACATAAGGGTAGCCGAAGTAAAAGACAAGGCAGAGACTGATCGACTTGAAAAGCTTGAGGCTCCGGAAATAAAAATCATCACCGAAGTATCAAAGTCCGCGAAAGATACTGCAGTCCTTCAACAACATAAAATAAAAGAGCAGAAACCAACAGAAGTTATAAAACTCAAAGAAACTATAATTGAAACTTCCCGTGTTAAATCTTCCAAAGATGCAACTTCAAAAGCAGCGGAAATAGTTTTGGATCCGAAGCTTCTCGGTCAAAAATCTTCCACATCCATTCCATCTGTTTTCGGGAAAGAACCTGAAGTTCCGGTGGAGGCTACTTCCTATGCTGAAACTTCAGACGCTTCCAAATTACCAGAAAGGAAAGACGAGTCAGTGACTCAGATCTTGACTTCAGAAATTGAAACACTCGCAGCTGATTCGCAAGATAAATTGAAAACTGGAATAAAGAAAGTTGTATTTGAAACTGAAGTTTCGTCAAGTCGTAAGGCTCATTTGGAAAAGAAAGAAGAGACGAAATTAAAAGCCCACGAAGAAGCCAAGAGTATTTTGAAATCTGATAAAATCAAAGAAAAGGTGGAATCATCAAAGGAATCCAGTGATATACCTTCAAAAATAATTCAAGCAACAACTATAATATCAGAAACTGGTAAACTGGAAACAACTATTGAATTAGATGTAACAAACAAATCCAGCGAATCGACAAAATCAACAAGTGCCGCCCTTGCTGAAAAATCGGAATCAGTCGATTCCACTGATCTTACTACCAAAGCAGAACAAATCTTCAAAGAGCAACTTCCCAGTGTCTCACACACAATTTCCGGAATGTTTTCTGATTTGACTGCGGACATCGAAAAATCCGCGACTCTTCAAGAAACCGTGGTATCCTCCAAGCAAACTGTTTCCACAGCAGCTGATAAGTCTCAAATGAAGCTGTCAGAAAAAGTCTCAACGTTTGAAGAAAAAATCACCGGAGCTGCGTCATCATCTGCGGAGTTTATTGAAAAATCCCAAGGAACTTTGTCTTCCAAATTGGGGTTCTTTACTGGGACTCAAGTAGAAAAAATGAAAGAAAGTTTCACTGAGAAAGCTGAAAAATTAAAAGAAAGTTCCACTGAGAAAGCTGAAAAATTGAAAGAAAGTTCCACTGAGAAAGCAGAAAAATTTAAAGAGAGTTCCATGGAGAAAGCGGAAAAATTCAAAGAAAGTTCTGCAGAGAAAGTAGCTTCAGTCGCAGAGGAAACTACTTCTAAACTCGATTCCTTCCAAGCGACACTCACAAGCACAGTCGACAAATCCGAAAAAACGATAACGGAAGCCATGACATCATTAACGGAAGAAATATCCAAAGCTAAAAAAGAATCGGAAGATTTCATAAAACAAGAGGCAGTTTCAGTACAGAAAGAAATTGAATCCAAGGAGGAGAAAGTTCAAGATTTCTTTTCACAAATATCTTCTGCAACAGAAAAAATGACTGAGAAAGTTGAAACGGTGGATGCAAAAGCAGAAAAGACATTGAAGGAGACAGAATTATTTTGTAAAGAGACAGAAAAATCATTAAAGGAGGCTGAAAAAAGGTCGGAAAAATCATTGACGATGACAGAGAAATCATCGAAGGAGACTGACAAACTTGTTGAACATGCGGAATCAATTAAAACAAAAGCAGTTGAAAATGTATCACAAATTACTGCTGCAGGACTTGCTGCTGTTTGTGGTCTCGGTTCTGGAATCTTGCAAGCAGCTTCTGGCAAGTTCACTGGAGATTCGAAAGATGAAAAATCAATTGAAAAAGTTTATGCATCTGATCAAGTATCAAAAACGGAGTCAAGAGCAGTTACAATAATGGAGGAAATGAAATCAGAGCCGCGAAGTCTTCAGTCAGAACGTTCAGAACCAGAAGAATCGCTTATAAAGGTAACAAGCGAGATTCCCGAGGCCGCTGCACAACAACAGCAGCAAGAAGAGACTTTGGATTCAGATGCACTGCCCACCTATGAAATAGCAACAAGAGATTTAATTACACCAGCTAAAGTCGAGTCCATTGAATTTTTTACGGATATTGGATCAACGGACCAAAACATTGATGCAAGGCTGAGTCAGCAAGCAACAACATCTGAAGTAATTAAACCTGCAGATGGTAAACATAGAGATGAGATCGTACCTGAGGGAATTTCTGCCGCGGAAAATGCAAAAGCCCAATCTGGCAAAGGTGGAGAAAAAGATTTGGAAACACCAGAAGTTGTTCCAGTGGAAATGACTGGGGAGACCGAGGAAATTGTAGAAACTCTCATTAAAAAATCAGCTGAAAAAGATGAGAAACCTACTAAAACGCTTGAAGCACCAGTATTTTTCATTGAAAAAGCAGAAACAATTGTTTCACAAGACGAATATGATTTTGCTGATGCTCTTCAAGACACCGTTTCCAAATTTGGGGAATTAACTTTGGAAGAATCCAAACCGGAAGAAGAATCCAAACTCAAAGACGAAGAAGAAACCAAACTTAAAGAAGAAGATTCAAAACTCACAGACATTCCAATTGAATCAAAAATAGAAAAAGGAACAATGCAGACTACAATCAAAAGTACGGCGAAGTCAGAACCCTCAGTTGTGCAAGTTGTCTCTGATGCTAAAGCACCAGCAGAAGTTTCATCAGGTGGACCAGGATTCCTGGAAAAATCAGCAGCCTTGCTAGCTGGTGCGATTGCCATTACAGCTGGCGCCATCTTGCCAGCAGACAAGGGAAAATCTGAGATACAGACTTGCGAAGAAAAAATTCTTAAATCATCGTCTGAATCGTTTAAAGAACCAGGCGAAGTATTTAAAGATACAGGCTCGAAAGCAGAATCATTTGGAACAACAAGCTTGAAAGATGTTGAAACTACAATAAAAACTGTAAAACTAATATCCGAAACACCAGAACATGATATTTCTGCGTTGGTGGAAGAGCTAATCGTGAAAGACGAACCCGAAATAAAGACAGAATTGACAAATCAACAAGGAAAAACATTCCCAGTAGAGGAAATCATTGAAATAATACAGGAAGTTAAAGTTCCAGCACTGCCATCAGCTCCAACTGCAACGATTGTTTCTGAAACGCTTTCGAAAGTAGAGCAGCAAGATTCACTTGAGCAACAAATTGCGGCTGGAGTTTCCTTTGAAACCGAGGAATTCGAAGAAATTGAAAGATCATTAATACTCGCAGCTGGCTCTAGACTGGATGAGCGTGGAATCATGGATCAAAGTTTGCCACCAGAATTTTTTGATGAGGATCCAGAGGACAAACGAGCCGCCGCGGCACGACGAGCTTCGCAGGAGTTACCATTAGAATTGCAGCCGGACTTCAAAATGAAGAAGAGCGATAAAATGGAGAAATTAATTCTGCAGGAGGAGATCATCCAGCCTGCGACACTAATTACCAGAACGGAATACTCCTGCTTTGATGATCCTAAAAGAGAGAAACATGTTGATCAGCGTCCATTGGATCAAGTCGTGTCTTCTCTGGAAGAAGATATCCTGGCGTTTACCGAAGTCACTAGAACGGAAGCTGCGGGTCCTATGAAAACAACTGTACGAGTTGAATGTGAAGTGGAGGAAACTTGTCATTCCGCTGCAGCGTGGATTGCTGTGGACAAAGACATCTTCCCGGATGTTCCAGAGAAGTTCACGGCGCTGACTGGAGATGATAAAAAGGAAGCATTGACGAAAATTCTGGATGTAATTGACGACGAGGCTGCCAAAGCCCAAGAAGTGAAGCCGAAAGTAAAAGATCCGGATGAAGATGTTCAAGGTGTTGATGAGCTTCTCATTGTCCCAGTAGTTTTAGATGCCAAGACTCCGGATGAAGTTCGAAAGACTTTTGAATGTAAATATGCGGACGAGAAGGAGGAAAAGTTGTCGGCCCTGGAAGAGAAAGCTATAGAAATAGAGCAAGAATTACAAAAATTAATTGCCAGTACAACGGACACTACCGAAAAGACATACGCTAACTTTGCTATCATTCACGGCCCCACAACTAAAGATTCGGAGGAAGAAATGACCGGATTTAAAGATTGGGAAGAGCGTCAAGAAACGGATGATTCCATCACTTCCAAATCTACTGATTTACGTACAAGCGACGGGGATTCGTTCGACTTCCCAGACAGCGCCACTGATAAAACTAAAGATGATGATAAGTTAGAGGACGAGAAACGAAGCTCCATTGAATTGTCAATGGAAGACCCAGCCATTTCCAAGGTTACCAGTCAAATGGAGACACAGGTGGTTTCTAAATCTTTTAGCCTTGAAGAAGCGCAAATTACCGCAAAGTTTTCCAGTCCAGGAACATCTGTTAAGCCTCAGGACTTGTCATTGCGGAAGGGTTCAAAAGCACGGGACATTAAATCACCTGAAGGTGAATCCAGAATACCAAAATTTGTTCGTAAAACAAAATCACCTGAAAAATCTCCAGTATCTGAAACACACAGGAAACGATCTTCACAGTCCGGAAGTATTTCTCCAGAATCTTTTGAGAAGATGTTACCAGGGTTGTCGTATTTTGAATCTGAGATCACCAAGTCAGAATTTAAGTCAACAGTAGACTCGCCTGAAGTTGCGAAAGAGTTGACCAAAGTTGTAAAAGAGGCTCCTGAAGCTGTACAAGAGGCTCACGAAGTTGTAAAAGAGGCTCACGAAGTTGTAAAAGAGGCTCACGAAGTTGTAAAAGTGGCTCACGAAGTTGTAAAAGCGGCTCCTGAAGCTGTAAAAGAGGCTCCTGAAGCTGTAAAAGAGGCTCCTGAAGCTGTAAAAGAATCACCCGAAATTGTAAAAAAGGTTCCCGAAGCTGTAAAAGAATCGCCGATAGTAGCAAAAAAGAGTCAAGAGCCGTTAAAATTGGAATCGAGGATCCCGGTTCCTATTAAAACTGATTCTAAGTCACCTGAACCGCCAAAACCAGGATCTCCAACCTCACCCAGACCAAAATTGCAGCCTTTAGAATCATTTTCACCAAAGTCAATGTCTCCGAGATCAACAGAACCATCAAGTATGGAACTTAAATCTCCTGGAACGCCAAAAGAATCTCGAATCCCCGTACCGATTCGATCAGAAACGAAATCGCCACAGATAACAAGGTCGGGTCGAATAACCCCTCAATCCCCAAGTCCTACTTTAAAACGGGCGGTTGCCGTTGAAGCGTCTGATTTGCGATCCAGTTCTCCAGAGGGAGATGATAAATTTTATTCTGACAGAACGGCTGAGATGGGTAGGAAATTAGAGAAGAAAGAGGCGGATGCTAAAGTTGGAATTTCATCAGCAAAGAAAGAGACACCAACAGCCGAAGAGCTTATAACTGCTGTGGAAAATATTAAATCCACTCCCATTTCGTTAACAAGTCCCGATACTCCGACTTCAAAAAGCGACGGCTCTGCTCCAGCAGATATAATTTCGCCAGCTATGCTTCAAAGCCCGGGAACAACTGACTATTCTTCTGCAAAAAGCCGGAGTCCATTAGCGGACTCTTCCTCAGGCGTCACGGCTAGTCCAGGTTTGGATGAATATTTTATAAAAGGTGGAAGTCCACAATCCCCGAGGAGTTTAAGTCCGTTTCCAGCGGCCATTGTAGAAGGCGACGACCTTAAAGAACAGAGCTTAACACCCTTCTGTACGAGTCTGACGGGGTCGACACTCCCAGAACTTGACACTAAACCTGATTCGGAGGAGGATTTTAAAGATACATTAGAAGAAGCTTCTAAGGCTGAATTGGAAAAAGATTCCAAGGCAGAATCGGAAGATTCAAAGTTGCCAGAGGTATCTCCTGGAATCCAGAAAGCCTCAAGTATGGCTACAACTATAGCATTTGAAACGATAGAGAGCATTGAAGATGTGGATGACTTACCCTCAACTGACTTGACAAACTTACAAACCCAAGCTGAGGAGCCGACAAAGCATCAAAAATTAACTTTGGAACAGATTGGTAAAGAGGAGTCAGATGAGATGAGAGAGGCGCTCAAAGGTGGCGATCTAACCTTTGAGCAACTAAGTGACATGTCAAGTTTTGAATCTGGAGATAGAGCTTTGTCCTTTAGTAGTTCCAGCTCTGTCGTCACAGTCATCGAACACTTAAGTGACACCGGCAGCTTAAGTTCTCTTGTTATTGAAGAGTCCACAGATGGCTCAAAAGATTCTGATAAGCCAGAGGATGCAGCAAGAATCAGTCCAGCAACTGACGACATTGAAATTAAAGCCGTAGCAGCGTCAAAATTGGGGATGGCAGCTACAATTACAAGTGAGACAGCAGCAGCAGAAGACCTGACTAAAGCTGAACCAATCAAAGGGGATGCAATAAAAGAAGAGCCATTTACCCGAGAAAAAATTGAGCGTAAAAAGCCGGGCCCGTTACTAAGTGAGGTGGACAAGTTAGTCGAAGAGGCTCGGGAGGCTGCATCTCAACTCAAGCGAGAGGTCAAGATGCTCAGGCCAGACTTAACACCCACTCCTACAGATCAAGCCATGACGCCCGTGCTAAAAGCTATGCTCGGTCTCCTTGACGTAGATGACGACAAGTTGGAAACTGTAATTGAAGAGGACAAGATATCCGACACCGTCAGTCCCAAAAAAGCTATTAGTACGGAATCCGTGGATAAAAAAGGATTGGATCCCTCAATTTCAGAATCCGAATACATCTCTGTTGTAGAACAAGAAGTTAATATTGATCAAACTATTTTGGCCAGAGAAACATTCGAGTTTATAGGTGAAATTAAGGGGGCCGACGTCAGACACCTGTTGGATAATCAACAAGTTAAATCCAAATCTGACGAAGTTCATGCAGAATTGAAATCGCAAAAGGAAGAGCTTGCTTTTAAGCACAAGCAGGAGCTAGGAAGAATGGAGAAGGAGCAAAAACAAGAGGAGGAGGAAAAGTTGATGCAAAAGGATATTACGGAAATAGTAAAAACTGAGTCACATAAAGAACCAGCAAAAATTGAATCACACAAGGAATCAGAAAAAATTGAGACATGTAAAGAATCAGACAAAATGGAAACACCTAAGGAATCAGAAAAAATTCCGACACATCCCGAAGCACAGAAAAGTGAGTCACACAAAGAAATTGAACCCCCTGTGGAAGCGCGGGTAGTAAAAGAAACATTAACCAAAATAAAGCCAAGCTTGCCATTAAGAAAGCAAGTTGAATTTCGAGAATACATCCGATCGGAAGTTGTCCAAGAGCCCACGTCCCCTCCCACAACTACCAAATTCAAGGTGGTCACACCTGTACGAACGCCCACAGGTGAAGATTTAGTTACTCAAGAAGCTCAATTCGTACAGGAAATTAAAGTATCATTTGAGCCATGCACATCTGAGAAAAAGGGCTCACCGACAACGGATCGTCGCTTCACATTAGAGAGGTTGGGCAAAGAAGTGCGGGACATAGATTTTAAGGAAATAGACACGAAGCAGGAGGGCATGGATGAGGGTGTAGAAATCTTAGAACAAGTAACTAAAGTAGTCAGAGTGTCAGCGTCAAACGTTTCCCCCAGTTCAGAAATCCGTACTTCAGTTGTGAAGGATGCTAGTTTTTCTGACGTGCCGACACATAAAATGACCTTTGCTCCGGAGGTTGTCCAAGTTCCACAACACATCCTAGCTGATGTGTTTGAGGTGAGCGTGGAGCCTGAACAGAGCAATGTTCAAGTTCGTAGTACTGAACAGTTAGATTCTTTTGATGATATTACGCAGCAAACGCCCTCTGCATGCAAGCATGAACATCGGAGTGAGGAGAAGCTGGAAGAGCATGATAGCGAAGTGGACTTCCAGCCTCCTCGACGTGTCAGTGAATCGAATTTAGAAGATGAAGCGAATCAACAAGCGAAAAGACCCTTTGGACCGACTAAATTAATGGGGAAGAAACACCGATCGGTTTATTCCATGCCTGATCTGGAATACCAGATCCAGTACCCCGTCGTTCCTCGACCACAATCTGCCCCTGCAGCAATAATTACCTCGGAAGTATTCGTGAAAACGTTGGATTTTGTCTATTCTCAACTTGGTGAGAAGCAGGAGAATCCCTATGCTGTGACCTCACCAGAAGCTCATATTTATTTAGGCTCTTCAACTGAATCTTATTTTCATCCAACTTCCGATCGTACCGATATCTCCATGTTAAGTGGGGACAGGAGCACATCTACTTCACCGCCTTCCGGCGGCATTTCTTGCACAAGTGAGAGCAGCTCTTCTCGAAAAGGATCCACTCTAGCAGTAATACCGGAACCTGAAGTCCTGTCCGATCAGTCAAGCAGTAATGAACATTCCCAAGATCATTCTTCTTCACATTCCCAAGAACATTCTTCTTCACATTCCCAAGATCATTCTTCCTCACATTCACAAGAACATTCTTCCTCACATTCACAAGAACATTCTTCTTCACGTTCTGCATCAACTCAAGATTTCCTCCTTACCGGACCATCGTCTCCAGCAAATTCAGGTTCATCAACCAAACATTCTACACCCTCAAATGTTGACTCACCGAGAACGAAGCAATCTTTTTCACCAGAGCAAGGTGATTCACCTGTAAGATCCAAAGGTTCTTCTGGCTCATCTTACATGACAGCCAGAGTTTCGTCCGACGCAGCCAGCACTGCTGGAAGTAGTCACGCTACCTCAGGTCATTCGACCGGAGGTCAAATGTCTTGTGGTACAAGTGGTGGACTTACGTCTTCATCTTCCTCGACCTCATCCAGATCCCCAGCTTTACTTAGTAACTTATCCATGGAATCGGGTGAGAGTAAGAGGTCTTCCAGGTCCACTTCAGAAACGAGCTCGAAAAGCTCGTCGAGATCCACGAGTAAGAAATCCGACAGTTCGAAGTCATCAATGTCAGTTTCAGCGGAGGAAGCCGCTCAAAAATCCTTTTCTGGGTCAGGATCTGAAGTTCAATCTCGCTCCTCCATTGCTTCATCTCCCATTTCCATCTCAACTGACTCTCAGACTTCCGAATCAACGGAACTGCAGGTGACCAGACTATCTCCGCCTTTAAGGGAGACTCCTGGCCAGTTCCAGTACCCGACAGTGGTCGAGAGTCTGTCACCTTTCATCGAGTTTAATTTCTCCGTGAAAGGTAATTTCTAAAAGTGTTACAAGATATTTACAGATGGATTATCCATAATTATTTATAGTTAATAGATACAGTTTAAAATTATTATAGTTAGTTCTAAGGGCTAAATTAGAAATTGATTTATGTTGGGAAAGCAAAGGTTGTTTAACAAATGTAAGGGTATGCATTATGCAGGGTATGGCAATGGTAGAGCAGTGTTGCTGGCTTAATTTTTATTTGGTCGTCTTTGGTATTCACGTTTATTTTCGTTTATACTCATAATTTACCTCCAATTTCGGTAACGTCGACGAAATTTATACAAAAGTGAGTAATATTGCAAACCTCCAGCAAAGATTCGGAAAAAACTTCGATTATAGTGTATTGATTTCTGTTTAATGCAATTTCTTCTCAATGATTTTTACATTTTTTACGTTGCGATTTTAAAAACTTGTTTCTCCCTCGTGTGTTCCCTCTCTAGACGAATCTTAGAGGAACTTGAGAGACTATCAACTGTGGACCTGAGCTTGTAAATAAACTATGCGAATCGGTGAGAAAATGGCAATGAGTGGGTCCGTTACTAGAAATCAAGATGAGGACGAAGATCACACCGCTGCCATGAGACCCGGCTCCCCTATAACAATTGATGATGACATACAAGCCGCCTTGACGGATGTGGAAGATTTAGAAGATCAAAATCAACAAGCTAATCAACCTTTCTCAAACACCTTGACCGTTCCAGGGTCCAATCCAGCTAATAATGTTACAATCATTCCTACGGACATGGACGTCCTAACTGACACTGAATTAGTCACTACGGAGAATGAAGACGAGGATGGTGCGGAAGAAGAAGCGCCCGTCGAATTGGTTGCTAAATTGGTACAGAATTACCAGAATCAGCAAGAAGGAGAGGTCAGTGTACAGGATAACACGGGCGAGACAATGGTAGTCTCTCATGCAAGTCGAACACAGTTGACAGTCATGAAAGATACGGACGAAGCTATGACGGACGTGGAAGATGTCGAAGGGGATGATGACTTTGAGGTGGATATAATTGACATGGATGCCGCAGGTGCTCCGTTCGCCATTGAATTCCCCATAATTGATGATGGAAATGACGTGGTGACTGTGTCAATGTCGGAGAAACCAATTTATATTGAAGAGCCCCATGAAGAGGTTCTAACCGATGTGGAAGATCTGGAAAGTGTCGGGCAAAACTTAACTGCCGCAGCCAACAAGTTATTCGTTCAGAAAAGTTCAAATGCATCTAGGGGTTCCACACCAGGAACGGATGAAGAACTATTCGATGAGAATCGACTTCATGGGCTGTCAGCTCCAGGACGCTCAATTACTCCATCGGATGTCGGCGACGATCGTTTGTACGAAGATATTACAGATGAGGAAGATTTCGGCACGGAGGCTTCTCCCATATCCGCAAATAAGAAACCTACTAATTTACTTGTAGCTCAAGACGAGTCAGATGGATTTATGACAGATTATGAAGACTTACAAGACTCAGGTGATAATGAGAGCGACGCTGAGGATATTGAAAGACGTGCTGAGATTGAAAAGGCTTCGGCGGAAGTGGCAGATAGATTTTTCCAAGAAACTGCTTCAACTGCCAGCACTGAAGTCATTTACAAGGAACAGAGTTTTGATAAAGATGTGGATGAAGCTAATAACACCGATGATGATGAAATTAACATTCAAAGTGTGGACTCGAGAAGACTAACCCCCAGACTAGTTCTTTACCAAGCTAAAAATACACTGATGATAGAATCGGATGATGAAGGGAATGATGGTGGAGTCACGGACACGGAGGACTTTGCTGTCCCAGAGGCTGAAACTCCAACAACATCCTCTCAAATTGGATTTGAACCAAACGGACCCGTTTACACAGCTGAGGAGGAAAGAATGATCGATGAAATTATGGAATCCATGCATGGATCCGTGGAAGTTAAAGAAACTGAGAAGAATATTGAAATCGTATCCACTACAGATAACCTTCTTGTGGTTGAAGCTGATGAGCAAGGCCCTTCGACAGATGTCGAGGATTTGGAAGAATCCGGATCTTCCAGTGTTAGAAAACCTCGGTCATTGAATTTACGAAAGCCTGGCATGGAGAATTTGGACGAAACAGGACAAGTTAAAATCATCATTAGTCCAAGTCCAGGAAGTCCAGATATAAATGGAGGAGGAATCGCTTCTGGCATTGCTAAACGCCGAGCGAAAAAGAAGCATAGGAAGAATTCCAGAGGTTTTTTCAACATTCCCCAGAAAATTATTTTTTGTTTAATTTTTTTTACTTTGTTTTTTTGAAACGCTTTGAAATAATCAGATAAAAAGTTTTATTGCTCCTTCCTTTTATAGGATTTGCTCGAGAATGCACTTCTTCGTCTTAAAATTACATTCGCGTCTGTTCACATTGTCTTGTTTATCCGTGGTCAGAGTCTCAGCGTTATTAATACTTAATTATCATGATTTCATTTTTATATGCAACGTTCTTCGTTTGTTCAGCTTGAGCTTCGTAGAGTGGCATCTCATATTATTAGTGTTATGGAAACCCTCATATATGATGCATTATTTTAGGAAGTTCCTATGAATTTACATAAAGCTAGACAATCCATTGATGTATTCATTCTCTTGTGTGAATACACTTCACCCCCATACAATTATAAGTATCTATAGTTTATACTTGTTATAGTTTTGAAATGATAGTGCCTGATTAAAAGTAATTAACTCTACGTTCAGTGGGTCAAAAATTTTCGCCTAATTCTAGCTTTTTCCGGTAGTGAACCACCTTGTGATCTGTAATATCTATAGTCATGCATGTCTTATTGTAACTGTTCCATCTATACCCTCGTGATTTTATTGTTAAGTTTGAGATTTAAGTTATACTTAGAGTGAAGTTATATAGTTTCTATGTATTACAATTAAGTAAGATAGATCGTATCTGATAATAATTGATGAACTAATTAGTTGTAAACCTATGGTTGAGTTAAATTACTGAGTAGTTGGTGTCATTGATCTTTACAGAACGTGATAATCTCCAAGCACAATTAGCTGCTGAAGCGACCGACTTCCAGTCAGGTAAGCCCGAAGTCTATTCCTAAACTCTGCTGTTTAGTCATTGCTTTGATTCGTAGGATTCATAATGTTCTATTTTTGTTTGTAAAAATATACGTTTGAAAATATTATCCGATTTATTTATTTTGTCACCTGAAAGCACATCAGATCTTACGTCGATCACAAATACACATCTAATTAATTACTGAAAATGATCCGTTGAATTCATTACCCTCCAATAAGTTAAAAAAACAGTATTTTATTAAAACTGATTAAATTATTTCACATATAATTTTAAACTTTAGTTTAATTTACCAGGACTTGGGAAATTGAAATAGTTAAAATGTGATTTGGTTAATAACATTGTTTTAACGTATTGGAACAAACTTTGAGTTATTACTAGTCATTAGATCTTAATGATTTATTAATTTAATGTTTTTTTGTTTTAATTTTATATTTGTTGATCCGTAATAAGTTGTTTACGATTGTCATCGATTTTGTTTATATTTAAAACTAACTCATTCGTTTTGTAACGAAAATAATTTTTATTATTGCAATTTAATCATTTATTGACTTTTGATTTTGATGTTGTTTTCAATTCCACCCCACACAAATTTAACAAATTATGAGTACAAGAATGGCAATTAATTCTGTAGTAGATAATATTCACACTGCTGTAGGTAAACGCTTCACCTCACAAATTAAATCATTCTTCTAAATAATGTGAAGTTGTATTTCATTAATTTACAACGACTAAACAAACCTTCTTCTCACGTCTTCATATTTCCTTGTGTATTATATGAAACTTCTCTGTATTAACTCTGCAAACTGACCATTAACACAGTGAGCTTATTAATATGGGAATTGCCTTTTATTGGTAACATTCTCTCTATATAAGTATAGAATTCTGTCTTTTACGCCTTAAATAATTCGTCAAAAAATAATGTATTTTCTACATATATGCTGCGCGTAATATTTGGGCAAAATTAAGTCACTCATTGTATTATTGCTATATACTGACCATTATAAATAATAGTCACTGCTTTTGAATTCAGTAATTAATTTGTAAATTCGTCAGTAAAATCGTCTTTTATTCATTAACACTGGCTTATTGGGATTCGGTTGTAGTTTATTAGCAGTCCGACATGCTTTTATATAGTCTTATTTACTCACCTACTATATCTGTATATAGATCGAAATGTGTCATTTTTCGGAGAAATTACTCCTCCGTTGAATATTCTAGATCTAGAATATTCAACTTATCTTTATTATAAGTTTAGGAGCTTGAAGGAAAAGTTAAACCGCTTGAAGAAAAATTATTTTTACTTTAGATGCAATCTACTTAAATTTTTATTTTTCGGTGAATTAATTAATTAATTACAATTTACCTAAACTCGAATGATTTCGATTCGAATTTCCGAGCATCGAACTTTATTGTATCCTTACCGCGTAGAGTATATCTTTATACTTATAGTATTGTGTAATTTTGTCGAATTCCAAGGAATTTTAAGTGTTGTTTGAATGTGGTGGTGTGATCTGTGTGTGTGTGATTTTGGCGTTGAAGTAAAAAAAAAACCAAAAGCATGACCCGCATGAATTGGTATACTTATATAACGAAAAGTTGATAAAATTCATAACCCAAAAGGAAGTATACTACTGGAATAATATTACGCAGCCCCATAATACTTCTACTAACAATATTAAAAAGTGCGGAGTGATGCACGTCTTTTATCGTTGAAATAATGAACGAACGATTTATTATTATTGACATTGACATGAATATTAAGGATTTCACGAGTGAAAATAATATACACACAACACTTATTACTATTAGGGTTTCGGTCCTATAATGGTTCGGTTCTCCCATCAAAAACATGTAATGAGAGCCTGACCGAATTAATTTTTGGAGCGTATATTGGGGATTCCTTCAGAGAGATTGAAATTAAATTCCCATAGACATGGAGTTGTTGGAGTTGAAATGCGACTTTGAGTTCTTGGATTTGAAATTTAGACTTGCGAGCTATTGAAGTTGAAATGATACTTACAGAACGTTATTTGAATGAGAATCACACGTACTATATAGTGTGGTAGTGTTGTTGATCATTTAGATAGATAAAGAAATGTCCCTTTTTTTGATCCTTTTGTAAGTTTTTTTGTTACAAAAAAATTGAATGTCTAATCGAATGACATATAAAATACTATATATAATATATATATGACACTGTAAATGAAAAAAGGAGTGGAGGGACGGATTGAAGATGAAAGTCCTTCAAGAATTCCCAAGAGTGGAGCTTCTCCACTGATAATTGGAAGAACCACATCCCCCGTTTCATCCCCAGTCTCATCCCCCACATTCTCTTCTTCGTCCGCCTCGCCCACATCAAAATCCAGTTTCCTGCAACAAATGCAAAGTAAAAGTCCCGTCACTCTGTACGATCCGAATGAGTTGGACGTGGACGGGAAGCCCAGTCCGATTCATGCGGAGATCAAGTTACTTGTAAGAACGTTGGAGAATGGGCGTGAAAGTGTTGAGATTAGGAGCTTAAGGGAGGTTTTGGTTCCGAATTCTGCATCTCCTCCAACTATTGCTGCCTCTCCTACTGCTGCTGCTGCTACCATTTGTTCCTCTTTTTCTTCACCTTCTTCTTCTTCATCTTCTGCTGCTGCTGCTGCTCCTGTCACCATCATCGATGCTACTCCAAAAACCCCGACACCAACATTTACTTCCAGCGTTCTCGGCTCCTCTTCCTCTTGCTCTTCACCGGAGCCTCACAATGTCGATGGCTGTAGCTCTGATCGCACAGAGTCACCCATTTTCACCCAAAGACTGGTGGTTCGGATTCATGAAGGTGAATTGTTGCGAACAGTCTTCCGATTGTCATTCGTGAATTTTTTCCCAACAAAAAATCCAGTTTTTCTTTTCTTGTTATTTCTCTTCATATATACTTTTTATATATTTACTCCTCTGTTTTATTTGGTCTTCTTCTGCCAAAGTAGTCACTCCAGTATATATTTATTTTGTTTTAGTTTTTTTAGTATTATACTATTTGAATTCTGATAGCTTCCCTCCATTTCTTCAGCATTTGAGAAGTACCTTAGAGACGTGTGAGAAGTAACTTGAACTTCTATAGAAGGAACCTAAACTTCTAGAAGTATACCTTCTATATAGCATGGGTGTGCTTTTGTGTTCAAGGAACGTTAATAATCAACATTCTATATAGTATTAATGCGGTTTGAAATAATAATTGCTCCGATAATGAATAAATTCCTCCAATAATGAAATTCTTTCGATAACGAAATTCCCCTCTCTCTCTCCATTCTGTAAATAATTATCTGGATAATAATGCCGTAAATGCTATTTTTAGTATGGTATTTGCCATGTGTAATGAATAGCATGTGAGAAATCCTCAAATGAGTACTTACAATCTGTTATTGAAAGTTATAACTCTTATTTGTAAGTACCAGATGGAGTTGATGGAAGGTGATTTGCTTCTTGGGGAAATTAATACATTTGGCTGAATTAATTATTTGGCAGCGGCCATAATTTGTATATGGTATACAATAATAAATTCTGGTGTACAATAGTTTATGCATTTGGTGGGTCTATGACCACGGGTTTGCGGTTTGGGCTTTACTCACAAAATCTTTTGGCACTTACTTATATAATTACTTATATAATACTTGGTGGGCAGTTGTTGAGACTGACAATTTAATCATGCTATGGAGTTTCTCTAAAAGCGTATAAGATGTAAATATATAGGCCTTTCTTCTAAATATTAACGACTATCACCGCTGTTGATAATAATAATTTATTAGCTCTCTGGCTCTAATAGATTGTAGACGGGGACACGGCAGAAAGGATTTTGTAAATTATTGCGGGCCTCTTTTACAGCTTGAACAACACTGTAATACTTAATTATGTTATAACCGATTTGACACTAACGCAATTGAACATTAATTTCCGCTGGGATTATTTGTGGAAGAGAATAACTACAGACTGAATTTGCAATATTCTGTACCTCCTCCATGATTGTATTTTGCATATAATAATAATAGAACAACAATAATAAATTATTGCTATTTTTTTAAAACTGCGCCACTATGTTTGTGATTTTCAAAGCGTACGTATGTATAAGTACGTGTGTACTTTTTGCAAGTAATAAGCTACCAGAGAAATGAGACGGCAAATTTAAATTAGTTTTGTGTGTATGTCACATTTGTGTGATAGATGCGATTCCGCAGCCGTCGGAACCCTTTGCTGTTACTGGAGGGAGAGATAGCCGTACGAGTGGAGATGTTGTCATTCAAGAAATTCATTTCTCGGATGCTCTTCAACAGCCAAGAGATGCAGAGGTAACTGCTGGGGGCTTAGCAGGTGGAGATTTCTCAAGTCGAGGAGTCCCATCCAGTGAACCTTCAGTCCGAACTTCTTTTGAAGAATCCGTGAAGAGCCCCGTTAGGGAAAGACTCATTCCCATAGAAAAGGAGGGCGGTGGTGTACTTAGAAATAGTGGTGCAGGGTCCGCAGGGGTAGAGATTACGGAAATTACCGATGAGGATGATATTATTGAGGATTTAGCTGAGGCAACGGAGGAGGACGAGTCAGTCACTACGGTACTAAGTGTTGATATTAGAGAAGATAAAGCTCCTATTAGGCAAGAAGAATCTCCTGTAAGGGAAGATAAACCTTCTGTAAGGGAAGAAACATCATCTGTAAGGGAAGAACAATCTCCTGTGAGAGAAGTTAATGCTCCTGAGCCCGTCAAGGAAACGCCCAGACAAGAACCCCCTTCCTCATCAAACCTTCCGGAAGTTCCGGTGGTGGAGGAGATAATTGTGAAAACTAAAGTAGAAGCAAAACAAATCGAAATACCCGCTACCTTCGCAGCCAACATGCCCCCCGCAGAGGCACATGAGCAAGTTTTGGACAGGATGGAGGAAGATGTACAACATCAACTAGAAGAAGCAAGACCTCTGTCTGACTCCGAAGATTCTGATGCGGAAGGACAAAACCGTATTCAAGTCATCGAGGAATTCATTCAAACCCCGCTTCAACAGCGGGAAGAAATACAGGATATCAATGACTATAGGGCTATGGTAAGGGAGGCTCAGCAAAGGGCCCAAGAAGCATTCGAAGGACAAGTATCGGATTTAAGAACGGTGGATGCCCAACTGCGAGAAATGAACTTGCGAAGTGAGGCGGAGGAAAGAGCTCGGCAAGTTGAAGACAGGCTAGACGCTATTATCGACGGCAGTCAGAACAGATTAGACGAAATTCAAGTTCCGGAAGAAATTGATGAACAGTTCTTGGAGAGGCTGGAACAGTTACAGGAAAGGATGCGAGGGGGTCGAAATAGCGATTCCGAGTCAGATGATTCACAGATTGAAAGACAAATAGAAGTTGTGAGGACGGTTGAGGTTACGGTAGATGGGAGTCCCGTTGAGGTTCAGAGTTGCAGACAAGTACCTACAGAAGAAATTGTATCGGACTCTCCCGCGGGAATTGAGCCACCAACCCATGCTCAGGCGGCTACCGAAATGGCTCACATAGCTGTCAATGATGTAATTGAAGCCGCTCTGTCCACTCTGAATTCCCAGCAGCCAGTTCCGGTCTCACCACCAGAAGTTACCGCTTCGGCACCCGAATCTCTCCAATCCACCACCGCATCGTCACTCGAATTCGAGCAGGTTCCGGTAGAGGAGCCAGTCATTGTGCCCGCACAAGCCTCCCCCCGGACGAAGCAACACGTTCGATTCGAAGGATTTGACAAAGATGACAACTCCGATGAGGAGAGATACAGTCCTAGTTCCAGTTCTAGCCAGCCCAGTAGTGTTGAAAATTTAAGGGAAGCGGAGAACAAGTTGTTAGGGAGCAAGGAAGCCTCCCTAGAATCTCCTTCATTATCCACTGAGAATTCCAAAACTGAGAGCTCCAAAACAGAAAGCACTTCTGCTAGTACTAGTAGTAATATAGAAAGTCAAGGAGGAGATAAATCCCCTCCAGCTACCACTGCCACACAACCAGCTTCGACTACCACAACTACCACCACCACCACCACCAAAACCTCCTCTGTTGCCAAACAGCCGAAAAATGTCCCCCGTCAGTCAACAAGTGACTCCGAAGGTCACTCAGATTCCGATGGAGATGTGAAATGACGGGGAAATTTGCGTAAGATGATCCTGATGATCTGATTTTATATTGATTTCTCCCTTTGCTCTTTGTCTATCTCTCTCATTCTCTTCTTCTACTTCACTATGGTCTTTCTTTCTGTACATTCCATATATATCTACATATTTATATTCTCTTTTATTAATTCTTCCTCTTCTGATTGCTCTGAGTCTTCTCTATCTCTGTTTTTCAATAGAATACTGATTTTCCGCCATCTGCATTCGCTCATACTTGTTTGATGAAATGGTTTTATTAAATTAATTACTATAAATACTTGTTTACTATACTGATTATCTATTCCCCGCTCTCTGTCCTCAGTCATCTCTCTCCGTTTTAACCAATCTTCTCGTTGACAGTGTTTAATATAATTTACATAAAAAATGTACAGCAGCCGTCGCGTCGTCATTGTTTTGCTCGCTGTGGCGGATAAAACTGAGAGAGACAGGAATTAAAAGGTGCTATATAGTACTATAGGCTCTTACATGCCTATTTTTAAAGTAGTTGAGTACTTATTGTAAGTATCTACAACTCTACAGCGCTATCTTTGCTGCCGTCCTGTTTTTGACTTTGCCTTTTATCGTTAGACTACATGGTCATGGCTGTTTTGCAAAATTTTATTGCGTTAGAAGTTTTTTAAAAGTTTTAACTTTGAACGCAAAAAGTGCAACTAGTTGTATACGCTGTTGTTGTTATTATTGCTGGATATTCTATAATTATTATAGTTGTTGTTGAATGGCCCAGTCCTAATAATAATGGCCCCTTTCTGTCTCCAGTTTCCGTTCATCAAATTTCTACAAACATTGTGATTAAGGTTCCATACTGCTGTAATAAGAAACTCCCATCGACAATGGATTTAAAGTACTTTTAGTACTTTGTGTTGTTAACTATAGCAATGCAACAACAAATGGTATTGAAAGTGTTGAAACACTTGAAAAGAAATTGAGTAAATTGATGTAATTGCTATAACACGGAAAAACAAATAAGTGCTCTCTATACATTTGCACACCCACAACAAGCGTTAATCTAATTCCTTCACAATATTACTTTTAAGCTAATTTTGTGAAGTCTTCATGCCGGATTCCGGGTTATTCCTGGAATTTTGAACAAATTTAAAGTTGGGTTGCTAATTAAACTATAATGTAATTGATTGATGGTAAATTAAATTAAAAGTGAATAAGACGTAAGTCTATTAGTGGTTGAATTTGGAAATGAAACAATATTAACTAATAAATTTACAAAAAATGAAATCTCTACAAAAGATAAATTGGCTCGAACTTGAAAAAATCTCTTCCTTTTGGGTATAAAATATACATAAGGAAATCAATATATTCAATTAATTTTGTTGAATCAGTTGTAATGATTATTATTGCGTAGTCCAAAGCATGGATAAGCATAAAATTTGATGAATTTAGATACTGTTGCCAGTACTATACTAGTATTTGTATATGAGTAAATATGAGTTTGTATAAAGTATATGCAACATTATTTTGTAGAATGTTCTGCTCGAGTAAATTTTTGCTGTATATGCATTTTTCCTCCAAACGTATACTTAAGTAGGTATATGTATACTTGCCTTTAGTATACATGACACAGCAACTGTCTGTATACGAATTATAAATTTGTAGTGCATCGATGTACTTATATTGTTTTGAAATTTATCTCCGCCAATAATTCCATTTTAATTTGATGACCTCTGTAAATTTCCTACTGGATAAGTGGAACCGCAAGAAAAGTTGTTTAGGAAACGGTCGTGAATCTTCGGTCGTAGCGGCTTTGAAGTTTTTGAGAACTTCTTATTAATGTATGTACATACATATATTATGAAGCATGATTTTCAGGAATGGTAATTTAGAGTTGTGTAATATCTTTGTTCTTCTTCTTCGTCGTATTCGTCTTCTTCTCTTTCTTCCCAAGTATTATATACATAGCTGCTCCTATATTTCAAGTTGCCTGTTTGACTTTTCCGCTGACTTGGTAGCATTTGTAAAATATTTTAGTATACTGCAGATACAAGGCAGATGAGATTCCAAGCTACAAGTTATTTTTTAGTAGTAATCTGCATATAATAAGTATATTGATTATACTGTAAGTATGTGTATATATGCCTTATAGGTATACTAAATTTCATACGCAGAAGGCTCAAAAAGCTTCCTATTCCAGTTAAATTTCAAGCGTTATACACGTACGTTTAAGTTATTACAACACACAAGTTTCATCTTTGTTCCTCCGCTTTCGCATACATGCGATCCATCCGTTCTCCTATCTATTTCGTATTTATTATTATATGGACAAACGTCGGAGTTGACTTGTACAGGAACAGGAACAAATTGATGAATTGCCGTGAAAGTTTTGGTGAGAAGGGCCCCTGAGGTTTGGTTGGTTATAGTAAGAGCGCAGTCCAGAAGTTCTGGAGTTCATATGGAGAGGCCAGGAGACATGAGCAAGTTAATTGCATGTAATGTACATACAGTACGTACATACATGAGGTCTTCGGAAGTTTGCCAGGCAGGGCATTTGGAATTAAAGAAAACTATATAGAATATGGAAGTATGTATAGTGAGGAAGTTTAATATTTGCCAACAGAATAGATTTCTCTATAAAATCTTAAATATTCACTCATATTATTTCATGGTTTAAACCCATTAACCACATATTTGTTTTGCGAAATGTATAAACGTCTGGGGTATCGACCATATGGATTTTTCCAGTTTTACATGCATTGCTACTTTGTATAGTTATGGTTAATTATTATTTATTATTGTTATTAGAATTAATTTTAATGTTTTACAAGCATTATGAAGTCATGGAATGAGTGATTTTGAGAGGTGAAAATGTTCATTCATGTGTGATAAATGTTGCTCGCTCACTTTTCTTATGCACTATGAATCACTATATTATGTTAGGTCACTACTTTAAGTATAGGACAACACTTGACCCAAAGTGCAGACCACACCTTTTTTAAGTATTTATCATACTATCTTTATTTTGTACTGCTACACTATTATTTTCATTTCCGTACATAGGCCGACGGACAACATATATGTGTGATGACGATTGGTTCATTTATTAATTTATCCATGCATATTCTTATGCATGCATTACACCAAATTCACATATGACTTTTATTGGTTCTTTTCCGATGTAATTTTTCAGGTGGGTATTTATTTGGAGTTTGTTTTGGTTACCCTCTTGAGTTGATTAAGTTTCGTTGGAGTTCACTTAAGTCCTTAATTTCAGATTTCAATATTAGACTTTTAATTTTTAAAGAGCTACGAACCTATTAATTTGCATTATTACTAGTAGGATTTTGTAGTGGCACAAGCTCTGTAGTAAAAAAGCGAAATAAGCAAATCTACTTGGTAGTATTTTTTGGACTAAGATTTGGGAAAAGAATGTGGAGTATGAATGTGTAAATTGGGAATGTAGCCTCAACGTTGCCAGGGCATTTGCAAGACGTGTCAGCCTCTCCTTCCCGTGTAGTAGACAGTGTTGGTAGTTTCGACGAGCGCAAAGCCTTTTGGGTAGAGAAGGATTTAGAAGAGAAGAAAAAGCGAGACTCCGTAGCTTCCTCCGTGTCCATTGAGGAGTATCCAGAAGGTGGCTTTGAGAATACGGCTTTTATCGGTGTTGAGCGGATTGATTTAACAGCTGGCACTTCTCCACCGCTTGCCGCCGCCACCACCACTGCCACCACCACATCAAGTAGTGCCCCTCGAGCGAGTCTGTCGGATTCGCAGGAAAAGTTATTGGGTCCTCAGAGGACGCCGAGTCCCTATGAGATAGAGAGGACGAAAGAGGCCATTTTCCTGGACACGGATGATGTGGAACCGGAGGAGGAGGATTATGAGGATGAGGATGATATTGACCAAGACACTCGGATTGTCGTTGAAGCTCAAACTAAACAACAGTTCCTCCAAAGTCATTTCGATGAGGGTGAAGAGTCCTCACCTGAGAGGAAAGTTATCCCACCCCCGAGCCACCCCCACCACCGCTTGCAGCAAGAACAGGAAGAAAGGATCCAACCCCCTCCCATCCCCCCACCCCGAAGTAGTGAAGTGAAGGAGCACTCCAGTCGACAAGTCATCGAAATCGAAGAGCGAGAGAAGATTGTTCGGGAGGAAATTAAGGAGATTGGAGGGGTCACCAAGGAGGTGAAGACCACATCGGAAACTATCGTAAAGACAACCACAGTGGAGAAGAGTGAGTTTGAGACGAGCGAAAAGTTCCCGGATAGTTACCGATGGGGAGACCCAACGACGTCAAGACATGCCACAAATTTATATGAAGAGGAGGATGAGGATGAACAGCTTGCACGATTCACGGCTTCCTCATTAGTTTCAGAAATTGAGGAGAGAGTAGAGGAGAAATTGGGCATGGAATCGTCGAGGTTGATGAGTTCCTCGGATAAAACCACTACCAGCACCAGTTATACTCAGGGGGATCGTTTCCATGAGGATCAGCCCGTCGCTTCGACCCGAACTACCACCACTACTACCGTCAGTACTAAAGCCTCGGCTCCTTCCAGTGTTGATATTACCGACGAAGAACTCCTCTCCACTGGAGATGTTTCCTCACCTGAACTAGCCAAGGTAATCTCAACTCTCATGGTTGTATCTTTTCGTCCTTGTAATTTGTAATTGATGCAAGCTCTCTCATGTCGTTCAGTCATATCTGCCGTTATGCATTTTATATGAACAAAAATATTCTTCTTGTATCTACATAATGGATTCTACGCAATGAGTTCGAGGGGTGGTAGAAATGAATGTGGAAATGCAAGCAATGCTGAACTGGAACTATATCGCAGTTCAATTAACAAGAAACTCCGTTAAAGCGTGAGAAAATAGAAATGTGTTTTAGAGTTTTTGGCCATCAATATACGGGACTCTCGGTTTTTAGTACAGAGTCTGTTGAGATGTGTAGATTTTTTTGCCAGGAAATGTATTATATAAAAATCTGTATGTAAGTGTTTTCAATCAAAGTATATAGGGAGCTGTAAAAAATCACGGCAGAATGTGGCTTGAGAAAAAATTATAAATTGGATCTTTTTCTATCATCTACAGCACAATCAACCAGGCTCTAGTGACCGACGGGATGCAAACCAAGGAACTGGAGACTCGACAGGAGCAGCTACGCCAGAAGCCTGCCACACAATTCGCTCTTCCTCTTCAGGAGAATTTTACACTGCCCGTGACGACGGCACATTACGTAGTTCAAGTGATGATCCGACCAGACCTAAGTCTTGGGATTCCTCCATGCTGGGACAAGTCTCAACGAATTTGACTTCAGGCTCAGGTGGAGGAGGTTCTGAGTACCAAACGGCTTTGAGTGCTGCTTCTGCTGCCTCTTCATCCGAGAGCTACTTGGGGAGCTTATCTAGTGATGCGAGCGCTTCAGAAACACTTGTCGCGTCTCAGATCGACCTCGGCCGGGAATTACTTCAAGATGATGATGATGAGGAAGAAGAGGAGAGAACGGAGGGTAGAAAGAGTCAAGAGCACTCTCGTCATTACTCAGAAGGAAGTGCACAGGGAGCATCAGGATTTTCAGGAGAAAGGAGCTCCCCAGCCCCTACAACCACAAGGTCCGTTCACTGCGAGGCTTTGCATGAGCAGATGGATAGGAATGTTACAGGACTACCCGTCACATTGACATCTTCCACCTCCGGAACAACAGTATGTACACAAGTTGAAACAACTTATGAAGCCAGAGTAAGAGGAGATCCTGAATTAGCGGATGACCAGGAAGGTAATATTCTAGTTTTGGAACCATCAAGCCTAACTTCATCAACGGCCAGACCTGTGAGAACACATAGACGAGCAGAGAGTCAGTCATGGAGTGATTCCTTACTGTACGGCATTGAAGAGAAAATTGAGGATGAACAGCTTAAGGATATTGTTTTCCCCTCAGAAGATGCGGATGAAATCTCTGATTTGTTTCTAAGGCATCCATCAGACGATCTTGATGACCCAATTGAACGTCCAACAACACCCGAGCCGGGATTTTCCCCACGAGAAGAACCCCGAAAAAGGATTGTGTACTATCCCGGCTCATCATTTGACCAAAGTAAGGATTCCATGGATGAGGGTGATGATCCCACCTTAGAACCCACGACTGACTACCCCGTGGATCCCTTCGATAGATCCCTTGCAATGCCCAGACTGGAGGATATTGAGGAAGAAGGTTCTTTAAAGAACTCACCAAAATCCGTTCAGAGTCTAGAAATGGGCTCATTGGAAGATAGGAACGGAGCATTCGCTGGTAATGGCAATGGAAATGGGAATGAGAAAGGAAGACCAGCTTCACGGGAGTCCTCTTCTTCCCTCAATGAGTTTGAGAGACTTGAGTCAGCTGTACTGCTCGAGTATCAGGACAAGAGAGGGGAAGAACCCGCCCTATCTGAAATCGAAGAAGGTCATGAATCACAAGTCTCGGAGGAGTCGGACGAAACAGAAATGTGCGGAGAACCAGACCCTTATGATGCAGATGAGGATAATGATGACAAGATGATGAAAATCTTTTCAGAGAAATTTGAGATTGTTGAGGACTCACCAGAGATCACGGAAGTCCCGGAGTATGCTGAGGAGGACAGCAATGTAGATCCTATGATCTACTTCTCTACCACTGTGATGGAACCCAGGTCACCGGAAAACACGAATACTGACACTAGCCAATGGGATGAGTTTACTCAGCCGAGGAGTAGCGAATTAATGGGAACAACCTCAGCAGATTCCAGTCTTGAGTTTCGTATTCCGGACCGACTTTCCTCACGTTCCGCAGCAGCTGCTGTATCTTTAGACGCTGATAATTCCATGGCTGCTCATTCAGCTGGCAGTACTGGCGTCGTAAATTCTGCGAGGGATAAGTACTCAGCAGCACTCAAAATGACATCCAGTGGTGACTCATTAGAGGACCACAGGAATTTAATGGAAGTCTCACGAGACTCTCTAGACATGGAAGAAATCGAAGCGGATCCACCAGTCCGATCTGATCGCCAGCTGTCAGATGAAGCTAAGATTGAAAGTAGCGGTGGGTCTGGTAAAAATGACATGATAGATTCCCTGACGGGAGCTCTCCCTTCCTCCAGTCAAGTCATGACAGATTCTCTGGAGCTGCTGAGTGGACAGCCTCTTCCGTCGTCCTCTGCTCAGGGCATGCAGGAGAGTTTAGACTCCCTGACAGGAAAATGGAGCGAAGAACGATCATCGGGTGGAGAGGCTGGTGGAGCTGTGGGTGGTATGGTTACATCCACGGACTCCCTGGAAGGTCAAGGACACATTTCTTCCTCCGCTACAAGCACCACAGCTGATGCTGCCATGTGGTCTAGTGGCACTGGCTCAGCTGCCACACTTGTTTCCAGCCAAGAAGATCTTACTCTTGAGAATCAATTCTATTCCTCGTAATTAAATTACTGAGTAGCTTTCTCCTTCTATTTGTCATCATTAAGGAAGGACTTCTCCCCATCTCATCTCTCTCACTCCTTCATGTTCTTCTTCTTGTTGCTCCTCAACCAGTTCAATCCATAAAAGGTCTCTTCATCTCTTTCATGTGTATGTGTGTATACATAGTTACATATAATTACATAGCCTTTACATTTGAGTTGAGTTACATTCATTTTGATTTCCATTCCCCTTCATCTTCTTTACATGTCTTCATCGATTTATTTCTAGTGGATCAATGTTTATTGATATTGGCATCACTTTTTTGTACTTTATAAGTTACATGCACATTATATATCAGCTATGGGCTTTTTAAAATGCCGGCATATTTTTTTCACAGCATGTATAGATGCAATATATACTACTGTATAAGTTCTCCTTTTCGTTTGGTAGTCCTCGCAGCTCAGCTGTGGGCAACCCCAAATGGCTTTTTAATGTCTGAGGGGAAATTGATTGTTTCTCATCCTCAAACTTTCTCTTACGTTGCAATCAAGCACTATAGCGCTATAGTTGGCTGACCGGCAGGAAAACTTTGCTCGGAACATTTTACGGCACTTTTATTTTCCACGTTTTCAAGATCTGATCAAGGCATCTGCACTTTCTGTTTTGCGTATGTTAATTTGAGTTTCTCATATATTATGCTCTGTCTGTTCGCTAATTTACACCGTCGTATTTTATTTGCGATTCCCTCATACAAAATTGTTCACATTGCAGTGTTCGATCCCATTTTGTTACTGTGCTGCTCGAATATAATTCGGGGTTCTAAGTTCTAAATTTTTCGGATTTTGATTTGCGATTTTTGCTATGGTGCAAGTTTTAGTTGCGCGTGATAAAAATGCTTATAAATTGATACCTTCCTCGCACCTTCACGACTTTCCAATGAATATATGTATTGAAAGGAAACGAGAAACGTTACTTAAAAAGAATTTGAGTCACTATGGTTTCTCCTGCTGATCGGATTAATAATTCTCTGTATTCGAACATATCCCCTTATGATTCACACAGGATTTTTTTAAATTTTCATGAATGAATCTACTATATGGATGAAAGGCATTTGGGAATAAATGCTTATATTTATGTGTATGTGGTTGTCAGGGCCGTAGTCGTAACTCAATTTGCATGTTCAAAGAACTTGTGACAAGGAAGGTGAAGTTATTATTGCTTTGAAGCCGTCGTGGTTTTGTCTGAACGAATGGTGTCTTTAAAAATAAGTAGGTGGAAATGTAGTTGTGTGTAATAAATTAGTATACAGAGTATCTTCTATTTAGATGAATGTACTATCTTCTATTTAGATGAATATACTGAGTATCTTCTATTTAGATCAATATATAGAGTATCTTGAATGAGTCAAATATACAGCAATGTGTATATCTCCATTAGGTACAAATAGTGTTTGGCTACCTCAAAAGTGTCATAGTTGAGACTACATATGTTCATCGATATTCCAATCGGAGCATATACTTATATGCGGTACATTTAGTAGAATAGGATATTTTATTAACGAAGATTGAATAGAGATGTGATGGCGTTAAAGCTGCTCACTCAATGGGTAAACTTATTAAATTTGGTCTATTTATACTCGGCTACTTGTGACGACGAGAGAGAAAGGTAAATGGGGTGGAAAAGATAAGCGGATTAGATATTTTCCAAAGGTTCCGATCCAATAAACTCATTTGGCTGCCCTTGTTGAACTTGAAAGAAGATTTTGAAAAAGGCGCTTGCTTCCTCCATACAATCTATATACTTGTATGTAGTCATCCTTTGTCCACACTCAAAGTGTTCTGTTTTGCAAAACTTCAGCAGCAGTAACAAGTAACAACAACAAGTGGTTTTACGGAATAATGCGGAGACGCTTATTTATTATGTCGATGATTTCGCCCTTTTAATGGAGCCTGTTTTGGGAAATTATGTTAAAATAGAAGCTTTATGTCTCGTGTGTAGTCAGATGAATTCCCCTTGAATGGTCTGTCTAGTCTCCTCATATGAAGTTTATAACGTGGGCGGATCATTGACTAAAATCATTGACGTAAGCATATTTGCTTGAATGTTCTCAAAACATTTCCCCCCTTTAATATAAAATCATTTTAAAATATAGATACTTATGTATTGTCTATAGTCTAAATTCTATACATATAAATATTTTGCGAAGCCTATAAGCTTCCTCCAGAAAGTAGACAGATGTGTCGGCGACCGGAGACACAAAAAGGAATGAAATTCAAGATGAAGGGACACATAATGGAAGTATGTAAGTAAGTATATAAGGTTTTTGAGTTTTTTTTTGGGAAATGTATATTGTTCCATTTATTCCATTATTATAATAAATCTCCTTACCTCAAACCTTGTTAAAGTGATGCGGATGGTAAAAGTTGATTTTTTAAATAACATTATTTGAGAAATATTGAGTCTTACAAGGTTACAAACAAGCCTTGATTTATGTATGCGTACGTAAATTTCTTTTTAAACTACATTTATACTACTATTGCATATACTTAGTTAATATAAAAGTATTCCTCTATTATGGCGTTCCCCCTGCAAAACATTTTTGCGGGTATTTTATTATAGTCCGTTACTATTATGTTATATTATAGTTATTATAAGTACATTATATATAGTAAATTTTGAAAATAATAGAGCTTCTTTTTCAACTTTTAGCCTGTTATTATTCTTGGAAATGGAATTGAACAAAATGGAGGGTTCATGTTTCATTTTAAGTAATTGTGCCTTTGAGGATCTTCCTGTTGGGATATTGTTCTCTCGTTGGGAAAAAAAAGTAGTTGTAGGTATTGAAGGAAATATTATGCGAGAATGTAGTCCTACAAATTCTATAATAGTAAGTTGTCCTTGCTCGGAGCTTTGACAGGATTTTCAGACGTCATATGAAAAAGCTTCTCGGGGAAAGGAGGGAAAGGAATTTTTACTCAACGTCCTCCCGTGATTACTTTCTTTAAACAGTTGATTGCTTGTAGGTATGAAACTTTACGTTTCCCATAGTTACGACTCGTTTATTGACTTTTTCACTAGTAATAACAACTCACTTTCAACCTGGAAATTGAGTTGTAATCCCTTCAAGGCATAAGTTTCCGCTATATTTAAATGTTGGAGAGATTGGATTTGTTTAAAAACTAATATTAAACTGTAGTAGTAAAAATCAATTTCCTGAGTAGTTTGTCTATTTTTAATCTCCCAATCTCTCTTTCCTTGGATCTGTCTCCGCATTTTCTCCTTCCTCCGTACCCTTGCATCTTCTTCCTTTATTATTCCACATCTTCACAGTGTATCCTATGAAATCTCTGTGTATTTTTGTTGCCATTTGTTCGGTTTTTTTGTTAAAAAATCGTCCTAGTTTTTAACACGGAATCTCTACGAAAATACAAGTTTTTGAATATAGTAAGTATATGGGAAGTGTTGAAAGAGTTGATCCGAGTGACTGGGTTCGAACACCGCCGACATCCCTTGTGTAATAATTTAGGGAAGGGGGGAATGCTGGAGGATTAAATCGGCTAACTCATTCTGTTGAGAAAGTAATCAGTTCTGATTTCTTCATGTTCCACTTGTTTCCCATGAATTCCTACCCGCCCGTCCTACCTCCGCACCTCCTCCGCAATCCGCATCCAAGCGCTCCTTTGCATGACAATTGAGAGCGTGTTTTCCCTGGCAAGGACCCAAGGGTTGACGACATTACTGTATACAACTTCCAACGCTTATAATTATAGCTATAGCTATAAGTATAGCCCTCGCGTTGAAAATTACGTGAGATTTTTCCAGACTTCTTCTATAAATTACATTGTTTGTGTAGATATATAAAGTCTCTCCATGTCTTCGAAATCTCCTTTTTTACTGCTTGTCGGCAATACGTTGATTAACTCATTAAGTAAACATTTAATTTCAACTCACAGATTTAATTCCACCTTTTATCTCTTTTTCCCCCCCTTCTAATGCGTAATCACGGAGGAATGTTCCTTGGGTTTTTTTGGAGAGCCTCATAATTTCTGATTTAAAAAAAACTACGCTGAGTCCTTCTGGTTCTGGTTCGCCAATAGCTGTAGAAGGAGAGAATGTTTTCGTCTCGAGAAAACATGTTTAGGGTAGAGCTTCTTAAAATTGACTCGATTTAAAAAGTTCTTGATATTTTGTATTAAATAATTCTAAATCATTGAATAAATAATTATTAAAGTTTCCTAATCATCCTCTCGATTTAAGATTCCAAATAATATTTTCTCTAATAATTAAAATAAGTTTCTATGTATAAAAATTATTGGTAAATTAAATATTAAATTCTCGCTTCTCTCATGCCGAAAGCTTCAAAATGTCAACATGGCTTGTTCAAACCTGCTGAGCTTGTTAAAATAGAAGCGCACATTTGCGACAAGTGCTTACAAAAGTAGTTAAACTTAGTAGCTAAATCGATTTAATTGGACAGTACACACACTTAAGTGATCATCAGTGCACTCTTGAGTGGTAAGTTGATCGGAAAATGCTTCCATTAAACTTGTTCACAGCTTCTCTCTTGACTGTGGATAAACAAGACAGTGTTAATAATGAATGTGAACTGTGAAGTTGGCTTCCTGTGTGCAAATCCAAGTGCTTATTTCTATCTTTTCACTTGTTTTTTTCCAATTCCGTGTTTGTTTCATGTTCTTTATCATTATATTATTATTATTATTACAATCTTTTACTTCTTTCCAATATTCTTCTTCGTCTTGTTCTTCTTCTTCTTGTTTCGTTTTTACTAACACAAATTTTTAGTGTGCTGACGACATGTGGAAATAATATTTGTGTGATCTAATGAATTTGATTATTATATGGGATTGCAGGTAACGTTGGAGGTTCTTCTTCCGCAGATCCACAACGTGAACGGGAATCTTCCGCTTCACCGGATATTTCAACTGGTCAATAAGAAAACTAAAGGGATAAAAAAAAGAGGAAAAATGATACCAAGTCTTTTTAATGTTTCACATTTAGTTTGTAGCCATGTTTTAAAATCTCGGAAAAGCAACTGTAAACTTAATAATGTTACTATATATAACTCTCCAATACATAATAAATATACTAAAAGGAAATCTATAAACATCGAATGGATACGGTAAAATCTTTACTGTAATACAATATACTGATAGTCTTATGATATACCAATTAACTCTTGCGTACATACATAGATACATCACTACTGCTATACTCTACCATGTCTATTATACGGCGGGGATAGTCCCCTGCTGATTGTCAGAGATCGTTTGAAGTTGGAAATCAACAAAACGTGGAAGTTTAACATGTAAACCAGAAGATCAAAGTTTGTCTTTATATGTATAATATATACATTACCTACCTTAAACTATACCTTAACGGTGTGTAATCTTGTAGTTCTATATGTGAACATTAACCATATTATTAAATGCATATTGTAGTAGGCAATTCTAATGTTATACATGTAGTAGGCAAACTTGGAAGCAATGCAAGCAAGGCATCGGCTAAAAGTAAATAAAAATAATACTAATAAAAATATATTCTACAATGATAAGAATCGATGTAAGTCTTTGGAGCTAATATATGAGTCAATACGGAGGAAGAAGCCTATAGGGAGACTAAAAATGTGTAAGCTTCTATGTATCCTAATAATAACATATTACATATATAACATGATCTATGTATGATGAAATCTTTAAAAATACTGAAAGCTGTATTTTACATAATTCTAGTGTACCCGCTATTAAATGATTTTAATAGACAAAAGTGTTGTAGTGATCTTCCCATCAATCTGTACATATAGTTCAAACATCTATACTGTCTATGCTTTGATGTAGTTTTGTCAACGTTTAATTTATGTCATCATCATTGAAATCTTAAAAACATGATTGAAGTATGTAGTATAAACTGAATAACATTTATAATAATATTCAAAAATAACTGTTACCATGGAGTACATAATAAGTTTGACGTGAATGAAGAATCTTATATTATATTAGTTTTCAATATTAAGATCTTGGCCATGATGTGTGTGTAATGACGCTGAAGTATTTGTAATGATTTCGACGTTACTTCTGCTAAATTAATAAAAATCACTATTGCTATGGATGTTATATGAATTAATTGGTTGCACGACTCTGCTTAAAGCCATCGGAAGACACTTCAGCCCCACAAATGAAGGTTGGGAAAATGTAATGCTGTAAATAGGAGAGGGTCAGGGGAGATGATGGACAATGACTATAAAACTGATATAAGTACTATATACTTAAAAAAAACGAGGGAATTCAACTATCACTGGAGCTGGTGACATGATTTGAATTTTTAGAGAGAGAAAAAAGCATTGTGCTAGATAGGGCTACAATGACGAACTGCTTGTAATAATGAATTTACTAAAAATAAATTACCTGTGTATGCCTATTTGCCTATATGTTCACATATAAAATATTGAACATTCTGTATGATGACTTATGCATGTAGAAGAAGCAAGTTTATTGTTTACTTTGTAATGTTTATCGTTATAATATATAAAAACCTTTTCATTAAGTAATGAATTCTATTTAGATAAAATATTTCAAGTTAATAAATTAGATTGGAGTCATAAATTGTACGTATTTTATTCTAGTAGAGGGTACGTATGACATTGTATAATAACGGCAAAGCTCGTCAGTCATATAGAGTGGATTCATTTTAGAGAGCTGAACTACTCCTTATATTATAATAAATTACGATTATGTTTTTAGGCGTAAGAATATTATACATATAGTAACTACATATATAGCTAAAGCTCGGAACCATACTTTAAAGATGATCAACGACCTATAGTTATTTCGTAAAAAACCCGAAAGAATGTATAACTTTGCAATGCTGTAATTTAATCTATATGTTCAAAAACGGGAATGGAGTTACTATTTAAGGACACGGGAGTTGGTAGTAGGGATTGTCCGCGGAGAGTATATAAGGAAGCAATCTGGAAACTTGAGATGCAAACAAGCGACAATGTGTAATAAGTTTTATGTCTCTGTACTAAAATTATAGTGCTCTAAGGCTATATATACTATACTGTACATTAGTACACACATGCTATATATACCGTACGCTATACCGTAATATGCATATATATAAATTCTCTGCTGTCATCCAAAAATAATAATTTTAAAACATAATAATAAATATAATTATAAAGAAAAAATACCAACTACTATGCAACAACGTTAAAATATGATGTTGAATATTCAATATACCTATATACATAAATATATATATACAAACAAAATATATCTGTGAAGCCTCTAGAATAGTATCAACTTATGTATCAATAAATTAATACAAATAATATCAACTCATTCCCTCCGCTCACTCTTTATTTATCTGCAAGAACCATAATTTATAAAACTCACCCTCGTCACTGGAAAACCTGGAAGCTGGAATACCCCCGCCGCTATGATTTCTCTATTGATTTTTACTTTATCATCATCTTATAACCAACCAACATACCACAATGGAATCGTAACCGGAGGTAAATAAATCATCATGCAGCGAATCCAATATGTTTCATTTTACTTCATAACTCCGAATATTACATTTATTTTTCTCCATCCTTCCAAATGTTACATTTATTTTTGCTTCATCCTTCCAAATATTACATTTATTTTTCTTCATCCTCCAAAATACTATACATTTATTTCTTTTCATTCCCTAAAATACTACATTTATTTCTTTTCATTCCCCAAAATATTACATTTATTTTTGCTTCATCCTCCAAAATACTACATTTATATCTTTTCACTCTCAAAATATTACATATACTTTCTTCATCCCTCCAAATTTCACATCTATGATACTTCATATCCTTATACATGACTTGTGTTACATATATAATATATGTATTACATAAATATCATATTCATTTTACTCCGTCCTTACACATATACATAATATTACTATACTATTTTCACTCCATCCTCCCAAGCCTTACATTTATTCACACAAGTCAAATGATATTGCAAGTTCCCATGATTTAGGGGCTAGCCGGAAATTCAATACACTTGACTACTACTCAAACTACTACTAAAGACTTCATATTTGAAGTATCTACATACGGATTTATCTCTCATTTTCCCTGAGAACCTCGAAGGGAATCTTATCTTTTGACCCATTGAATTATCTCGAAAATGATTTCCCCCGTATCGTCATGTTATAGGCGAAGGATGCGGGAATGTTGGGAGAATAAGTTGGGGAAATTGCACTAAGGATGAGCCAAAAGGTACGATGATCGTCAATAATAAAAGTAAAGGAAGATTCTCTACACATACATAAATGATGAACTCTGGATCATATACAACTTTCAATTGGATGGGAACCCCGAAAGTTCATATTACATACTCCCGTTGATAACAATAGACAAACTTTCCCCAACTTATAACAAATACATGTAGTTTTCTCTTCTTCTCCGTAGCCCAAAACGCTGATCTCTTTAGTTTCAAATTACAAAAGTCCGTAACTAGATACATTTTATATTAAAAAATTCGGGGGGGGGGGGAATTCTGAGAGATCCGAAACCCTTTGAGAAAAATATATAATATTATGCAAGTTCCAGCAGGAAGAACAGATGTAAAATACATTTACACTTTTTTACTCTTTCTCCAGGAGGTTTTCAAGCACTTTTCTACATAAAAAGTCATAACATATGTAATGCAAGATTCATGTTATTTCAGCTGACATTTCCCGTCTCCATAGGCGTCTCTCCGATACTCCGAAAACTCTCTCTCTCTCTTCCCACAACTTTGCTGACCCTTCGATTTTGTTATACAACTTCTCTTCTGATCTGATTCCGACTCCGTATTGCTTTTGCATCATTTTCCTAATTTCCCTATAATATTTTCCGATTCTGGATTCGAGAATTCTGTATTTTACGTTTGTGGGTCTACATTTTTGGTAGAATTTTTTACATTTCTGATCCTATGGAATTGGGCTTCCATGCATATTTAAAGCTCTGATTCCATCTGATTCCATGCATTAGCCCCATATTTTAAGTTGTGATTCAAAATTCTACAAATGTTTTGTACTCCGTGGCTGTCTGAATTTTTGATGAGGAGGGAAAACGGAGTTGTCCAGTTTTAATGGAAGAGGAGAAAACCCCAGCGGATGAGCGGCCTCGGCGGAGAATCAAGGGAGAAGCTAAACGCAGCGTGGAAAATGGAGCGGTTTTTTATCGGAAATATAAACGGAAACTGAGAATTCTGCCGATTTCGCTCATTTTCCAGTCCCGGGTCCTCTCCAGGAGTCTTGGGTATCGTTCATTTCCATTGAGCTGGTCAGGGTTGACCCAGATGCAGTTGAGTCCCAGTGGAATCCCCGGGTTTCCGCCAGCCGGCTTCAGTAACAGGTAATTATAGAGTCTATTTTGTAAAATTCTAGACTTCATACTGATTCTAAACCCAAAAATCAACAAATCAACTGCACTTCATCCGGTTTTATTTATCTCCAAGATTTTAAATAGAAATGAGATTCCTTCTGGATGAAACTAAATCATTTGCGGGATTTTTTTTTGCATTTATGTAAACCATATTTTTCTTTTCCGCCATAATTTTTGGTTTGGTTATAATTTTCAATTGGGTTGTATAAAATTTTCTAGTTGTCTACAATTTTCCATGTGGTTATAAAATTTTCTAGTTGTCTACAATTTTCCATGTGGTTATAAAATTTTCAAGTTGTCTATAATTTCCCATTTGTTTGTCCTTAAGTGCAGGTTTCAGGAGGAGGATTTTTGTATTGAGGCAGGCGCTTTTTATCCATGCAAAATTTAATGCATATAGAATACAAGTCTCCAAGTCTCCAGGCAAAGTCGGATTGGATTTGTAAATTATAGAAAACATTTCGTAACCTAAAGTGCATGTCGGACCCGAGGGAATTTTTCCGTCGTCCTACTAGTTTAAAGTGGTATATTTTCCTGGAATATATCATGAGTTTCATGAGTTGCGGGAATGTATTTCGGAGTTGCTTTTATCTTCCATTCAGTATGAGGTCTTTATCTCATTCCCTCTCTCGACATCAAAATGCTCAAGAATTATTCCATTTTTCAATGAATATACTCTGGAAAACCGCTATTTTAAAAGTCTAAAAACCCGATGTTCGGTGTTAGGTTACTTTCCAATATAGTTCAAAGTGTTAAAACACTAAGAGGATCAATAATGACAATGAGATTCTAGTTTCACCGGGTTTGGCTTCTTAAGAGGTTTCAAAGCTTTTTTGATCTGGAATAAAAATATTTTTGGGTTATTTGGTCTGGAATCTGAAATTTTTAGCACTTTTTGGTCTTTTTTAAGTTTCTATTGATTTTTACCTCGTTTTTTTAAGATCGTTTTCTTAGATATTTATCTGGATTTTCATCTCCTTCATCTCGGCAAGATGTAATCTTGTATCTTGATTAGAATCGAACCCTGACCTGGTTTTAGAACTTAAATCTTTTAAATTGTCTGAGTTTAAACCGAATTTTAGTTTAATTTGACTATAGGAAATGACTCTGTGAGTGTGTAAAATCAGCAAAACACGGTTAAACAATAAAAGAGATTTTCCAGGAAAAGCTCCACTCGAATCCGGAATGAACTAGATTCGGAGGTGATTTGCACTAGAAAGTTTCAAGCTACTTACGATTAGTTATTTGTTACATATTATTGGGTTCGTGAAGTAGCTAAATCAATCAAAACTGACATTGACTCACTCAGTAAAACTGCACTTGCGAATTGCAAACTCTACGGTTGAGCGTTGCGTTGCACTCCGGGATTTCGTTAATATGGAGGAACTAGGCTAATACAGTAATATAATATGACCTCCGTTTCAGCTTGTCTCAATCAATACTTAACCTTTTACACTAATTGGACAACATTAGACAAGTCTTTTCCGGTCTAACGAGTTCCAACCAGTGAGGACTGGCTGGAGCAAATTTTGTTTTCCCATGTATTTCCCCATTGCCCTGCATCCGCGTTACCAGGGAAAAGTCATAATAAGTTGAAGTAATTTGCGAACTCATGCCCTGCCGGCGCTCATGTTTACAATACATGCACATGTACTTATTATCTACTTATATGCATATGTATATGGACTGTACTCTTATGACAGGATTTGAGTATTCTATGGACGAATTGTATTATTATAATTATTATTATAATTAATTTTATTAGATAATATGATGTACATACTCAAATGTTATGTAGGATACAACAAGAGATTTTACATCTCCACAGTGAAGATCGATAAACTAATGCAAAACTGCTTTCTATATAAACAAAAGATGTCCGCAGTTAAAATAAAGCCAAGTAAACACTGGAAATGTACAAAAGACTTGGATTATATAAATGTAAAATCTAAATCTGATTAGAATTCCATGGGTGCAATTCGATCCCGGGATAATTTAACTTCTGCTGCCCGTACATCCTTGTATGGTGCACATCTTCTTTAGTGAGCTTGTCCGGGAACAAAGGGCTCCAAGAGCAGAATATGGTGTAATTACAAAATTATAATTACACAAGTTCCTGGAATAATGGAACAATAAGCGATGAAACCCTGGCGGCTCAAACTTTCGTCAAGTGTTTCCGACTCGTTCGCTTGCTTTCCTGCAAAATCCCAGGCCTTATAAATTCCAGCCATAATTCGACTTGTCAAAGCGACTCCACTGTACAAACAAAGCTACATAAGATAGCGAAATCTATAGAATCGGAAAAATGCTTATCCTTGCTGTAGTCAGTGGAGCTGAGAAAGTGAAACTTGAAGTTGCACTGAAGTGGAGGATACGTATGTACATTGCATGTTACATATTTACCACAATATTATATTAACATGTAATGTATGTACAAGGCTAGTTTTACTTATAAGCATATATAAATTATATGGAGAATATGTGTATGTACATAGCGAAATTAGTTTCCCTCCTCTCGGGTTCTTTACTTATTCTTTGCTTGGAGGGATGTGCGAAGATCGGTAAAGAGAAAAGTTCTTGTAGCCTGCCTAAACTAAATTAAATTATCATGAAATATTTCGTGCGCTTTCTCCAAAAGGGTTATGCAATGAAATTATTCAATCCACAACTTCATTCTTCTTTGCGCTGCGAAACACAACACAGTTATATACATAAGTGTGTACAATGGTACAGAGCTCCTTCACCATCACCGACCGCACATGTAATCCAAAATTCAGTTTGTCCTCCATGCAATGTTTAGATATCTGAACGAGCAATCTAATGATGCTGTCTTTATCCTTAGCCGCACTCAAGCAATTCCTCTCCTAAACTAAAGCAGACCTTGCAGAAATGCACTTAAAATGTGGTCCGTAAGGATGGAAATGCGCACAAGTTCTTCGGCGGTATAGGAGATGTTCAAAGGAATACTTTATTTGTCTCGTCATCGCTATTATTAACAATGTTTCCTATAACGCTGAGTGTTTAGGAGTGTTAATAATAACTGTCACCTCATTTACAATGTCTACATAACATTCAGAACCAACTTGATGATAAATTCTACCTAATTCAGACACTTCCTGACTGTTATTATTATATTATAGATGTAGCATTTCATTATATAAATATGTGACAGTCTCTTACTCTCCCGAGCTCCAGCAGCAGCTCTTGACTACTCCGGATTTTAATCCGCGCTCTAATCTTCTGGCCATAATTTATCATGTTATGTCAGTTTTTTAAACTTCGTATTAGCCACAAAATCCTAAGCTCCTTAATAATTTATTCGTCGTTTCATTAGCTATTCGGATCTTCTTACTAGTAGCTACTTAGCAATAGAGTCTTCTAACTAGCCAAAATGACTGAAGGAAAGGATAAACAGCTTTTAACAACTACCAATTTGAACAAATTCTTTACAAAAGTTGTTAATGAACATCAACAGTTAAAAGTTGTAATTTTTAAAGAACAAAATCTATTAAATAACTAAATAATCAAATCACTGTTAACAATTCCAAAAATATTTTACTGTATTGCCGTGTCTCCGGGCAAACTAATTATTGTAATGCCGGCTGTAAATAAGTTTTATGTTCTGTCTGCTTGCGAAAAATAGTTGGGATTTCTTCGTAAAAAACCTTGTTTTGTTCTATCTACTAATGGCAATATCATCAGTAGGGCAAGGGGTCTTTGGTGGAAAAGGAAGCACGGCAATTTCGCCACGCACTTTGGCTCCGCAGAAGATAATAGCATCGATCAATTTATTTACAGTGTTATTAACTCTCTGCTGACTGTACACAGTTCCCTTGCTTTTATTTTAATTTCGGGTTGAACAAGCTATCAAAAGCAATGGGAAGTTCGGAATGTAAGCTGTAAATAATATTATTAGGTATATAATAGATTCGCTATGTATTTACAGCCGACTGTGACCTGCTGGTAGTAAATTTGAGGTGCTCCATGTTTCATTCCAGTAAGTACCACTCACTGTTGACTCGGCTCTCCTTTGCTTTACTGCTCTCCAGGATTTGTTCCTGCTATATATTATTGACATAATCGAAGTCCGACACTGGAAGTTTAACGCGGCGGACGACCACGTTGGTATGTCCGTGTCTTTTGTGTGTGCTCCTGTTTTCCGAAGCAGGCTTCTGAGCTATCCACCTGTGTGTTTGTATTATGTGTGTGTGTCTATCCAGCAGGGGCTAGTAGTTATTGTATTACTTCATGCAGGCGACTGTAAGTTAGTCTATGGTTAATAACCAATGAGATGAAAGAACATGGTGCTCTTTGGGTAGGGAATAGCAGCCTTTTGTTTTTGCAGTAATTATCTGTGTAATATAACTTGGCATTATGTTGTTGAAGTTATGGACTGAAGCTCATATATGTTTGCAGTTTACTTGAAGAGTCCATAATGCATGTAGTTTATTATTTGTTTTGAAAGAAGTAGTTTAAATTTGTGTACAAGTTGTTTATGTGTGTATAAAAGTACTTCATTTAAGTATAGCTATACTTTGTTTAGGTGTTGATACACTTAGTTTGAGTATAGATATGCTTTATTTAAGTATAGGCATACTTTGTTTGAGTATGGATATACTTCATTTAAGTATAGGCATGTTAGAGTATGGATATACTTCATTTAAGTATAGGCTTACTTTGTTAGAGTATGGATATACTTCATTTAAGTATAGGCATACTTTGTTAGAGTATGGATATACTTCATTTAAGTATAGGCATACTTTGTTAGGTATGGATATACTTCATTTAAGTATAGGCATACTTTGTTTGAGTATGTATATGCTTCATTTAAGTATAGGCATCCTATGTTTGAGTATGGATATACTTCATTTAAGCATAGACATATTCTGTTTGAGTATAGATATGCTTCATTTAAGTATAGATATAGTTTTTTTGAGGATCGAAAGACTTTATTTAAGTATACATACAAGTAGTTTATTTGTGTGGTGTATTGGTGTGTATAAGTAGAAGTTGTTTATTTCTGTGATGGAAGATATATTTATGTAGAGAAATGAGCTGCGGATGTGGACTGTTATTATCTCTGTTTATTTAAAGTTTCTCGCTTTATAGACGTAACTACTGACATGTACGTATTTGTATAAAAGTACTATGCATTGATGTACATAAGCACTGTGTATATGCACTCCAGCGGTGCGGGGAATTAACAATGTATGTGGAGGGACTCGTCTACACTATACGTTCATTAAATATTCTAATATTTTATGCCAGGTACAGTCCATGTGATCGTGTCCAACATATCCAAGTCAACAATGGCAATCCTAAGTTTCCTCACGTACTTTCTCGGCTTCTCAACCCACTGGAAGCTAAACTGCGGAAGCCTTAATTCAGCTGAAGCAGTCAAGTTAAAAGGTTGCTGTAGGAGTCCGTGGTCACATAAATCTATGTATGTAATGCAAACTGCTCGAAGCACAACACATGCCATCGCACCTGACGACGCCTCCCTTACCCATTATTGATTCATGACTCAAATGTCTTGCCCGCTCCTCCTGACTCCTTCCATCGCGATCGAGGTGACTCAAAAATCCAGCAGCTTCACACTTTTTTTTCAATCTTTGATTCCATGTGAAACCTAAATCTCGAGACCGTTTACCACCGCAGGAACCGTTCAACTATGTATTCGTATTCCACCATTGACCCCTTCAGTCCACTGATTCAACGGGCATTGAATTATTTTGAGACGACCGTTTATGTAGAACACAGGAACTCAAGCAGCTACTCAAATACTAAACAGTTGTCTTGCCATTTTGAAGAATTGTATGGAAATGTTGATGACATAATATTTATTTGCTTCCTGTTTTATTTGCCAGCAGTCAAGTAGAGTAATAAGTATCATATTCTCCAGACTAATTAGGGACCAGGAGAGCAAGACATGAAATCGAAGATTGCAGTAATGTTCGTCTGTTGTGCAGTCTCAATCATTGGCTGCAATTACAAAAATGTATTAATAAAACATTGCACGCAATTGCGTTTTTTTGTAGAATTTAATCATTGCGAGCTTTCTTTATTGGTTGACATCATTTATACGTCGTAAAAGATCATCAAGGGAAGGAACCCTGTATATGAGACTCTTGATCAATACAAGCTTATTTCTCCTCGCTTCGTAACATATGGAACTTTGTTCATAATTATTCTCGAGTGGCTGGGTTCATTATCCTTGATTTGAATATAATGTAATATCTTCTTGATTTATAGTCTTGATTCGTTTCCTTGAAATTATATTCTTGATACTGATACAGCGTAATTTCCTCTGATGTACATATACAATAGAATTTCCCCGATTCTTAATACAATATAACTTCCCTTGATTCTTAATACAATATAATTTCCCTCGATTCTTAATACAATATAAATTTCCCACTGATGCTTTAGCTTTAAACATGACTGCTTTCACATTGTAGCTGTCCTCGTGACGGTATCGATTTCTAAAGGAATTGGGGAAGGAACTTGGAGAATTGTGAGCAGAATGTATGGGAAGATTGCAAAATTTCCTTAAAAGTCTATTGGCTTGGCGCTGGATTTCTGAGAAATAGGAATAATTCTGATATGGAAATCTGTGGTGTTTTGTTCCGAAAACGTGAATGGTACAATTGGTGAGTTTCCAAGGATTTTGCAACTTGAACATTTTGTCATACCTTGACATTTGCAGGCATGACATAATGTTGGGAGAGTGAAAAATGAGGCTGGGAAGTAAATGAAGGAGTTTATCCTGCGGAAAAACTTAATAATAATGAGGATGTGAAGTGGAGAGAGAGAGAGAGAGAGAGAGAAAGGGACAGGTCGAGTTGGAAATTTCTCAGGAAATGAAAGGTTCTATATGGGCTGCATGGTGGTCCGCGTGGTGAATGGAAGGAATCCAATAATACTTCTATATTATATCTACCTTTTTGTGTTAATACTACTTTAGTAAAGAGCTCCCAAGGTTTTTCCTCGACGATGAAAAGGATATTTTACTGGGAAGCGATGGCTTCACTGTATGCTGATTGAAAGCATTAAGGGGGAAAGTTTTGCGTGTACATGCCAGGAAAATATCACATGTTGCTGTCATCAGCAACTATTAGTAGGCCATATGGGTTTGATTTAATTCGCTTCTTTTCTAATTAAGTTTACCATATAATTCTCGAAAATTCACTGTTCCCAATGGGATTTCACCAGCCCCTGGTTTTAGTTCCCATATTCTTATTATCTATGTATTGCGGGTATTGCATACAAATTTGTCATATTCCATAGCCCAGCCTGTTAATACTTCAAGCTTCATTTTGTAATTCGCGCTTATATACAGAATATTATTTTCATGCTGTTTTTATTTCTATAATTATTACACTTATTATATGCATACAGAGATACTTTATACCTACACCCGAACATAATATTTTGTGATGTTATGATTTTGTCCATGTCAGTTCCCATTATTCGACATGCCTTGAATTTGCTTTTGATGCTCTTGATGTGGAATCTGAATTGTTTTCGGTGCTATAGACGCTGACTCTGCTCGCTCCTATTGTGATTTGTTGATGGGGTCGGTGGGGGGTAGCACGCCGTTATTTTATTTCTACCTCAAACATGCTTTCTCCTATTACTGTCATCTCCATCAAACGACATTATGTCATAAATTTCTTTTTCCAACTTCTCTGCCCAAGTTTATAACTGAGGAACTTATTTCTTTAATGTGACGAATATAGGTTTTTAACACACGGGAAATATTATAATCATACTCGACAAATATTACACAGTACGCGATAATAATTTTTTTAATACACGGAAATAGTTTTGTAACAAAACAAAATTATTTTCTAAAAGGTGAAAAACCTTTTTTGCCAACGTACGAAAATCTTTCCCCAACATACGAGAATCATTTTCCAACATACGAGAATCATTTTTAAACATACGAGAATCATTTGTCAACATACGAGAATCATTTTCCAACATACGCGAATCATTTTCCAACATACGAGAGCTATTTTCTAACGTAATAAAATGATGTTCTAATTCGAAAAATATTTAATTAACATACGGAAAATATTGTTTAACCTAAGGGGAATGATTTTCCAGGAGCAGGGGAATTACTCTAAAGTCAAAACAATTTCTCCGTAATTCCCATTTGTTTGTAAGCTGTCGCTGAGGATGTATGTACGTCAGCCATTAAAACTTGAATATAGAGCGTGAAATTTGTAGTACAAATAGTTCCGTTAAAAGCAGCTGAAGTTGAATTTTCTGTGATTCAATTTGTGAGTATGTTAATGGAAGGAAAGCACCAGCGACCGAGCTCATTCCCTGCGGACGCCTCTCACACAGTTGTTGAAATAATGACTGAGTGGTCGACGTCCAGTTATTAATCTAATCACAGCTCTAATGGATCACTTTGGTTTCATATTTAGGATTGAATTCCCAATTGATTCCAGATTCAGGCTCGGCCACAGTGTCCTTTGACTCTCCATAAAGTCATCGCATGGAGTGATTCCCCAGAAAATACATTTTAGTTACCTCTTGCATATGGAAATATCTATTTGTCGTCATTCGATCATTGTCGGAACTTGTGCAGCCGCCAGTTGGTGTGGGTTTGAGCATTAGAAGGTGAATCTGATTATAAAGAGCCCGTATTCTTTTAGACTTTATATATAGCATATATAAGAGAAATAGCATCATAGAGTTCCCTTAAGTCATACACGTTTAGCGTTGATAGAGGAAGACATTTTGAGTTGCCGTAATGAGTTCAAACCTGACGTCACAGCCTTTTGGCCCGTGAAATGAATAAATTGATGTTGATTCAAATAATATGGAGTTCAGAATCAATTTATTCAAGTTTCCGTTCTTGGTCTGTTCTATATGCTCACTTCACTATATCCACTATATATGCTGACTGACTATTCCAAAAATACGGTAAATAATTAAATATGTTGACGTCGACATTTAACTGAGTACATATTTATTGCACCTTAGGGCACATTTCCTGTTTGGAGGAGCATTAGCGGAATTAAAATAGTCGCCGTAATTTAGTAAATTGCTTTAGTTTCTGGCTTTCCTTTGACAATTTCCCATCATCAGCACTTTGGCTCCATTGGTTTGACGCTGAATGAAATCTAAGTGTCGAAATTAAAATATTCTAATTACATCCTTCGGCCCTCCGCATGCCTAAACCTCTACGATAACCCTAGGCCTATGACCTTCATCCTTTCAATAGTTTCAATGTCTTTTATGGGATTATTAATTTTTATTCTGTATAATTTCAATGTCTATGCATTTATTTTCTGTATAATTTCAATGTCTCTTATGCATTTATTTTCTCTACAGCACGTTTAAATAATTGATAAAAGGTCACAAATATTACATTATAAAAGGAAGCTGATTCCCGTGCTGTGTAGACCATAAGAATACTACTAAGGAGACTTGGACTATCTTCCAGTGAAATGCTTTGTGGTGGAGTATGAAGATTTACGACAAGAAAAGGAAATTGTGGAGAAATAAGTTTGGTTGCTCGTTTAACTTTTAGTGTAGCTTAAAGAATCTCCGGTAGAAATCACTATCATTTGATTCTGTCAGCGAAGGGTGATTGAAGGAATATCAATGCTGGGTTATGGGTCATGCATATAAGAACGCTTGAGTAGTAAAAAAAAAGCAAATACACACATGTATATGTGTATGTAGATATATATGATTCCTTGTCAGATACTTTCTCATCTATTTGATTCATATACCAGAAAATAGGAGGAACATGGAGGAAGATGATTTTTGAGAGCTGTCAGCAGGGGAAGATATATGTGTGTACATATACATACATGCGTATTATGTATATATACTGTGTATTACATAGCTTGGAAAATTCCCATGTTCCGGAGGGAGGTTGGCGGAAATGATTAGAGAAAACTTTTTCCACCACAGTAACTTTTTTTAAACTTACCCATCCCATTGATGTAAAAGAACGTAACCAAGGTTGGCTGTGGAAGCTTACAAAAGGGGCTGATTTCAAGGACGGTTTTCACTTTGAAATGCTTTGATGGTGCGGTGCACAAGGAGAGGGAAGATTCGACTGGTGCGGAGTATGAAACGGTGAAGGATTAGGAGAAGTCGGTGGCTTTTGTTGTCTCTGTCACTTTTTCTCCTCTTTCTTCTCCTTTTCTTGGTATAATGTTCACACGCTTCGATAAATGGCGATGAGTGTTATAATCTTCAATAGATCTTGTGATCTTTAATGTCGTTAAAGCGTTGTAAATTAAATTAAATTCAATTCATAACTTTAGATTTTTTTAAACTTTTCAAAATTTTTTTATTCAAGTGTTCACCAGGCTTTTGTGATCGTCCCCGTGACTTTCGTTATGGTGTTCCGTTGACGTGCTAAGTTGTTAAAAAATAAGTCGAGCGTAAAAGTGAACCCGATAGCAAGTTGATGATGACAGTCGTGACGTCTCATGAGGGTGTGGGGCTCTGTATGAATTCTGTTGAGATGAACTAACAGCTACGGGATGCAGGGTGTGTATCAAAAGCTCCTTATCTCTCTATTAATACGGAATTAATTATATATAATGCATATAGATACACGCACCTATTTCTATGTGCATGCTACCGGGTCTTTGTATATGTCGCCATTGTAGAGCTCTTGGTGCATTCGGTTTGGTGGGTGCCGCGAGGGGCTTCTCAAGCTCGTTTATCCCATCCATCACAATCAGCTGGCAGAAGTGTAGGTTAACAATTGTCCTTTGTTACTATACCTACAACAAGTTTGTCTGATGATCTCTTGTATATACGAATCCTTTCTTGAGGAAGAATCTCAATCCCTTTCTTTCACAGGGAGATTGATTAGCCTCCACTGCACCTACGGGATGAATGCATTGTGAGCTGGAATGCGGGATGCAGACGCTTAATAAATCTTCTTGGTTATGGGGGCAATGTAGGAATTGCGGGTGAAAATGTAGTGGAGAAAGTGGGTGGAGGGAGGGGGAAAGTTAACTTTCTTAATTGTATTTTATACATATGAAAACGTTAGATGCTGTGTAACTTTTACGGTATTTGCGAATCTTACTTGAAACTTTAATCTCCACTGAATTACTTGCATCTTTTTTTGAAAATACTCAAATCAGGTTTAAAGGTACTTAAATCTTGCTTGAAAATACGCAATTCGTGCTCTAAAACACTCAAGTGTATCTATTCAATCCATGTTTAAAGATACTTACATTACGCCAGGAAATGTTTAAATATTGCTTGAAAATAATTAAATCTAGGTTGAAAATACTTAAATCTAGGTTGAAAATACTTAAATCTAGGTTGCAAATACTTAAATCTTGCTTGAAAATACTTAAATCTTGCTTGAAAATATTTAAATCTTGCTTGAAAATACTCTATTCGTGCTCTACAGTTAAAACACTTAAGTGTATCTTGAAAATATATTCAATACATGTTTAAAGATACTTACATTACGCCAGGAAATGTTTAAATAGTGCGTGAAAATACTTAAATCTTGCTTGAAAATACTTAAATCTAGGTTGTACTTAAATTTAGGTTGAAAATACTTAAATTTAGGTTGAAAATACTTAAATCTAGATTGAAAATGCTTAAATTTAGGTTGAAAATATTTAAATCTTGCTTGAAAATACTTAAATCTAGGTTGAAAATACTTAAATCTAGACTGAAAATACTTAAATCTAGACTGAAAATACTTAAATTTAGGTTGAAAATACTTAAATCTTTCTTCAAAATACTTAAATCTAGGTTGAAAAATACTTAAATTTAGGTTGAAAATACTTAAATCTTGCTTGAAAATACTTAAATCTAGATTGAAAATACTTAAATCTAGATTGAAAATACTTAAATCTAGACTGAAAATACTTAAATTTAGTTTGAATATACTTAAATCTTGCTTCAAAATACTTAAATCTGGGTTGAAAATACTTAAATTTAGGTTGAAAATACTTAAATCCTTCTTGAAAATACTTAAATCTAGATTGAAAATACTTAAAATTGACTAGAAATCGGGCTGGAAAATGTTTGAAACGCTTAAAAATGGCTTGGCACACTAAGGAATATTTGAAAGCCGTAATGTTGCCAATGTGAAAACCTACCTCAATCCACTTTGTGACTTGAGGGTGTGAATGAGGGTGACAAGTATTTTGTCGGGTGAAGTATTTTGTGATTTTATCGGAAAGTAGTTTTTGTGATTTTGACGGTTAAAGTATTTTATGAATTAGTCTTGTATTGCAGGTAGGTACATTTGAGAGATAGTATATTTACTTATTGGTAATGGTAGCAAGATGAGAGGACATGATGTTGTCACCAAAGCGTATTATTGCAATAAATGTCATACATCATGCTGTCATTGTCGTCATATTAGCCTTTGAACTGGTGAAAACTAATCTTGACATCCTATCGTCTCCTCCTGTAATGCTTTCTCCTCACGCCCCTTGTCTCACTAAATTGCCAACAACTTTTCCAATTATTATATTATATACGGGATCCGCTCCAAGTGGGACTTTCAACAGCTCGCCTCTCTCCCTCTCCCTCATATGCGATTACCTTTAAATTCAATCGGCTGCCTCTGACAGGTTCCTTATGTACGCACATAGCTCAAATGTCAGGTAAACCACTCTCAACTGTGATCACTGGAGTGCAGACTTTTACAAAGAAATCACTTATTGTAACTTACATTAAACCCAGTACTCCCCGTTTCATAACCCACTTTTCATGTGCTAAATTCTTTTGATATAGAAAGTGATATATAAAGTGTGTTTATGACGGCCAGGTTTAAATAAATAAACAAGTATTATAAAATAAATTCAAGTAAATTGCTAAATATCACAGGAAATAACATAGTGAAATAACATTAGAAAAAGGTGATGTAAATACAAAAAATCAGAAGAAAATTGTTAAAGAATAAAAAACAATATTGGAAAAAAGTTGTTAATTTTGTTTAAATGTACCGAAAATTCCTGAAAATAAAAAAAAACAAAAATTGTGGAAAAATAAAAACAATTCTGGAAAATTGTTGAAAAATAAAAAAAAGTCGGGAAAATTGTTGAAACTTTTTATAAAAATGCGAAAAAACGATGAAAAATATAAGAAAGTAAATACACAACTGTTCGTTTAGCTTGCCAAACCATACATATTCCGTTTATTAATCCATAATAAATTCCATTTCATTTTGGTTCTTACAACTGCCGCCATATTGTGATTTTCTGAATAAAATTCCCAGTTTTTACACATTAAATCCATTTGAATGTCCTTAATTTACAATAAATTCTGTAATGTATGTATAATAATGTACAGTTTATAATGCATAACACATGTTGTTAGACTTTGTTCTAATTTGTGTATTTACACACTACACAGGTATATATTAAATACATTCATAATACATTTTATATGTATGTATATATAATATTTGTTGTTTTTTGTATTTATATTTTATATAATATAATATTACACCAATAAAATGACATCACATAGCCCTTAAATAAATGTTTCATCCCAGGTATACATTTTCCCTATAAGTAAATGTAATTTATACGAAAATGCTTTAAAAATGTAATTTTGGTTTTTGTATCTTATGACATATATTACTCTTGTATGTGCACAAGTAATTCCACTAAATTAAATTACGGATAATAATTAGTTCCGTACTTGTGCACACGGAAGCAGTAATAATATTGTAGACACAAGGATAATAGATGGAATTTAATACATTTTACAGCGGAATTACAATTGTCCCAGTAATTTTATCATTGCAACTCTTTTGATGATAACGGAAATCGTCAGGAGTTGAAAGACAAAACTACTTTTTTGTGGCGTGATTTACACATTTTTTTTGTTTGAATTTTGAAACATCGAACATCATGAATCTTGGGCTCACTTACAATTTAATTGTTGTTCTCGAGTATATTTTTGATTTTACATTAAATATAATAATTATTATATACATACATATAATGTAACATACATTTATATATAAATATGAATTGCATAATTCTGTAATAATTATTACATGAATAATAATTATATTTTATATAATCAATTACATTAGATCCGGATACATTTTTACAATGTATTTCTAATACAGTTATTATCAAATATACACATTTTAATAAATTCATATTTTTAGCACGATTTCCATCTTGTAATTTCACACTCCCTCGTATATACATATATATGTATACGTCTATATATATATATCTTTCATTTATATCTTAAAACGCTTCTTTTCATTTCAGCGTTTTTGTCAGGCCAGCAGGTGTTGTTGCAAATGACAGTAAAAGCTTAGAAGATCCCTTTTGACTTGTTGATATTCCTGATATTTCCAACCCATATACTTATTTACATTTAGAGTCATGGTTAATATTATTATTTTTTTAGAGATTTTATATGTAGCGAAAATTAATTTATATATAGTGTTGGATTTTTTAGTACAGCAAGATTGATAAAATAATTAATTTTAATTAACATTTAATCAATTTTATTTAATTAAATGTCATTAATTAGTTTTAATTCAATTAGTTTTGATCATTTAAATTTAATTAATTGGAATTCATGTAATTTATTTAAATTTAATTAATTTCAATTAATTAATGTAAAGTAGAGTTAAAATACTTTACACAGTTATCGATCAAAATAACCACACTTTGAATATCGTCTTGATTGGTCTTACTTATTATAGGTATTATAGTCATATTTAGAGTGACAATGTATTCTATAAATTCACTGGATTTCATTTTCCGCCGACATATATTTGCCGCACATTAATATAGTTTACACACCAATTTTATATAAGCGCTATATAATATTAATAATACTTTTTTGAAACCATAGCACGGAAAATTAGTTTCTAAAAAAAAAATTACCTATAGATATTATCTAGATAGGAAACTACTCGAAATTACATAAACTCTATATATCTACTATGAAATGGCTAGCGGGGTTGACCTCTATGACCCTTGAATATATCATTGGCTATATAGCCCTAAAATTAAAAAATATATACAAAGAATTGATACAAAGAATAGAGATCTACAGTCATAGTTTAATCCGAAAGGAAGGACAGCGGTTAGAGAAATACTTTGCCACTAAAGAATTCGATTGAGTACCAGCAGTATTATAATTGAATACTCGGTCCTTGAAGCTCCCATAGTTTTGTTTGACTTGACATATACCTTCTACACAAGTACATAATATAGAATTATCTTATCTATTTTACATTTATTATATCAACTTTAGAAGATCACCACTACGGGAAGAACGATTGACAGATGATACATACGGAATCACTACTAGTAACTCTCTGGTCCAAGAAATTGCAATAAAGATTGCAGAAGGCGACAGGCCTCCGGACAAGAGAGAAAAGGTAAAAATCGGCTCCTGCGAGTAAATCTTACGATTTCTCCACTTTTTTTTGGTACGTGGTTCATGAAATTTCTACATATCGTGGAACATGAAATTTCTAAATATCGTGAAACAGGCTATTTCTGTAGTATCTTGAAACACAGGAAATTTCTAAATATCGTGAAACAGGCTATTTCTGTAGTATCTTGAAACACATGAAATTTCAAAATATTCGTGAAACAAGAACTTTCTGAAGTATCTTGAAGCACATGAAATTTCAAAATATTCGTGAAACAAGAACTTTCTGAAGTATCTTGAAAGCCTTCTATAGTATATCATGGATGCTTGTTGGAATATTTGGCCAAATGAATGAATGGCATTACAGAGGTTTCATTGCTGTTATGTTATTGTTGCTGTTCAACTTGTCTCCCTGCCTCAACGTAGAACTACTTAAGACGAGAGGAAGAATGTTAAGGGAAAATCAATGTAAAGTAATATAAATGAAGAAGTTCGCTTGGGACTCTACTTTGTCTTCTTCGTATTCCTTCCCCGCACTATAAAGATTTATACTTGTCATGAGAAGTCAAAGTTCATAAGCCATGCTGAAAACCCACAAGAGTTCTTGCTCTTTCCTATTCTTTACTCACAAGTTTCTTACTTGACTTTCCCCACACGAGAGTTCTTAGTTTCTTTATTATTTCTCAATTTACTTCCCTTACGATTTCTTAGTTTCCTCGTGATTTTCATTTTACTTCCCTTACGAGGTCTTAGTTTTCTTGTGATTCCTCATTTTACTTTCCTTACAACTTCTGCTCTTAGTGCCCTTGCCATTTCTTATTTTGCGACGTCCTATTTCTTACTCTCTCCTTACGATTCCTTTTACGATTCTTCACGTAGCCCTTTTTTACTCCTCTTTTCAGGGTTTCTGACTCCGCTGACGATTCCCTACTCCTCTTTTCCATCTCTTCTTATTCTCATGTTATGACTCGACTTGCGATTTCTTGTACTCTAAAGTATGAACCATTACTCGAGTCAGTCAACTATTTTACTGTACACACTCTGAGCCATATTATTACTCGTGGAAGTCAAAATATCAATAAGCTTGGAAAAGTCCAAGCGTCGGCATGGAAGCATGAGCAGAGGAGAAGTCCGTCCATCCGATCCGTCTGTTTTTTTTTACCTTTGATTCACCACTCACCATATACACGGATAGTGATACTACTGCCCTGTATAGTGAAGCCTGAAGGGAAGGGATTTCGGTATTACTTACAAAATTCCTCTCCACTTGCACTTTACACTTTAATACGTTTACACAAGGGTAGTCAGAACTCCTCCTATAGTATATAAGTATAGAAACTGTAGTAGTACCAGAAACTGTAGTATAGTACCTGCCAACCAACTTTACGGAGAGCTCAGGAACACTGTACAGGAGCATATTTTATGCATGGATGTACATACCTGTACTGTGCTTTTTACATGTTCCCAGCTCTCACAGTTGGGTTCATGGTGTACGTAATAAGATTGTTAGTATTATTGTGTGTCTACTAAAGGTACGAGCAACTTCCACTGACGTGGACGTATCCCAACACATAACAATATTACAAGGAAATCCCAGTAGTCCCTCAATTTTGATACGGAATCCAATAAAACCTCTCTAAACTCGCTTTGTTTTGCACCATCCATGTTTTGCTCTTCTCGTCTTTTTCTTCTTCTACTACTACTATTTCTTGTTTTAATAGTAGCTGTATAGTTCGTCTTTCCACATATCCCGACAATCTCCTTTCATTCCTTGATTTGATGCCGTATGTACATGTACACTTTACTATAATAACTATTACCCTCACCAAGAAATTAGCCCACACCCCTAGCCCAACACTCTATCTATCAAACTCCCAGGAATTATCTTGAAAGCAAATCCTGATTTACTCTACAACATATAATCACTTATTGGTTCACTTCACTCTTCCGTAACAGTTCATTTTAGTTTTGAATGCGACTTTTATATATATATTCCTGCTATATAGGAATCTCCATCCCTCATTTCTATCTCCTTTACCTATTAATAATTTGTATAAATATCCCAAAATTACAATACACAAACCCTCCTCACCCCTTGAAACAACCATGGTGTAGTTATGCTGATCAGAGTCAGAGTAGGAGATCCTTGGAATGGCTACATTACACAGTCCTTGCAGTTAAAAAAATCATAAGATGATGATCCTATCTTCTATTAGGATTGATTGATTTTTCTACCGTTTTTACAAGCTGAAAGAATCATGCTGGTATACACGCCAGGCCTTTACACAGATACTTTTGGTTTTGGATCAGCCGCACCAATTTACCCCATAAATTATTAATATTATTCGTCTTTTTAATTCGAATATATGTACTTCTCATTTCAAATTCAAATATTAATCTGATTTTCAAATTCAAACATTATTCTTATTTCAAATTCGAATATTATTCATCCTTCTCAATCTGAATGACTTATCGTTAACTTCTAAATTAATTTTGTCATATGCGGTGTACAACAAATTATATAACTTCCCACGCTCATTTGATGAAGCCTATAGGAATAGTTCGATAAATGTGGCCAAAATAAGGACAATAATAATATTTATTGTTTTTATCGCAATAGTTGTATAGGAATGACACGCTGGAATCTTGAATCTTGTCTCGAAGTGTAAATACTGATTATGTATATATAGATATATTTGCAAAGCTTTCCTATATAAATATAATATTCTATATTGTAAATCAATAACAATGAATATACTTTCACGCTCCGTAGAACGCTCTTATAAAGTTTGTCCGACTTTTGGAAAATTATGGCTGGTACTTTGAAAAATCGTAATAATAATACTTTAGATTTGTATATAGATAGTAGTCAGCATTGCATGTTTCAGTTCCAACGGCAGAAGAGTCGTATATACTATAATTACATAATATACATACATCGTACATATATTAATTGCCTATACTTTGATTCAATCTCCTAATTTTGAAAATGTTCCTCATCATAAATAGCCATGTACATACATAGTATTATAAGTACACATGTTATTCTCCTACGAGTTCCAGCGACGCGAAAAGTGCTAGCCAATGCATTTAATAATATATTGATACTCATCAGAATTAATTCCCCTACAATGTATAGTCTACATGGATAGACATACATAGTTCTATCATTCCGATGCGGACGCCTCATCCGACATCACCAATTTTACTACTACATACTACGTATAATTAATTAATATATCTATCTATCTACACTAATAAACTCAGGTATCCACAGATAATACACTTGGCGGAGCCTCCTGGTAATTTAGCGACAACAGCAGCAGTATTTAATTTTATATACCGAAGCACTTAAGTACTTATCTTATGTAAGTTACAGACACTCCTCCCAATAGTAACTATAGGTATATATAGTCTACTGTATATACAGTACTTTGATTCAGGTCAGAAATTAAAGTTATAGCAGTCGCCACATCCAAGAACATCTACATAATATTTGTAATATATATATATATATATAATACTTTCTGATTCTGGCCTCACACATATATCTTTCGACGAAGAATAATAACAATTTTGAATGTTATGTGCGTGAAATACGACACAGGTATGATCGTTACATAAGAGCGAAATACTTATTAATGGGTTCTTGTTAGATTTATGTAGATATAGTTTAGACAGTAGTAATAATTACTATAGTTGCCGTATACTCCGCTTCCCAATAAATTATCTTTAGAACATTCAAGGAAATTGACATAAATGCGAGGAAGGGCACAACTATAAAGGTACAGACTTAGTACTTATTATATATACTTATAGTACTAAAATTAATATATACACACAACCATACTATTTGTCACAGAGATTTAATCAGGATCCCCACTCTTTTCTTCTTTGTCTCCTTGCACCCATAAATAAAACAAAATTTTACAATGTGGCACTGCTACTACTACTACTAGACTACTAGAAAGTATTTTGACACTTTTGAGACTCCACTCCATACCTACTCAAACCTATATACTCTCACTGCATTGTTTCGAAGTTTGCATTGTCAGTTGCGTAAATAATCTAAATATTACGGAGATAAATTAATGAAAACCCCTCACATAAAGACCTTGAACATACAAAAAGTCATTGAGTAATTTGTAATTTTTTAAATAACCACGGAACGAAGTATAACACCAGAGTAACTATACTATAGAACTATAGAGTAACTATAGTTCCTATTTTAGAACTACAAGTAATAATTTTTAGGAAATGTCTATGAACATATCTGTATAGTTAGCATCTTCATAATAATACAAATAACTACGTAGATATTTGTTTGCAAATAAATAGCTACCGAAATACACATATCACGAGACTTGACCGTCTAGTCTTGGAAAAACTATTAATATATGAGTTTATCGTGTAGATAAATCATGAGAATAATTATTATGTTCACATAAAAGGAAGCTTATCACATCTCATATAACATTAAATGATGTTGAATCACGAAAAAAATCAGAAAATATTTTCCTAACAACATATGTCCTAGTAACATAAACTTATTGATAAATCCGTTTTTATAAATTTTTTTAAATGGATTGATTTTTTATGAATATTGAGTGGTCGACCTGGAGCATTTGTAGCTTAATTACATGTATTTAAATTGCCATCACAGTGCCAGAAAATAAAAAAAATAATCACATGTATTCAATGACGATAGTAAGAAACTGATAATTATTTGATGAATGAAAAGGAATTACAATACAAAATACGCACTATTAACTCGCAGTGTTGCTAAAGCCAAGAGCAATTTTTGTAAATTTCTTAAACTTAAAAATTCAGTTCGATATTATGCGTGTACTTCTTCATAATAAATTCATTTGTGGTACATTGTAAACAGAAATTAGGACTATTGTATACGGGAAATCCCGGTGGAAAAAGCATGGCTGAACGTACAAACACTAAAGATAATGACAATACATATAATAGTAAGGATAATTAATACAAACGGAACGTACTAAATAATAATACTAACATATTACATAATAGTTGATACTAAAATACAGAAAAATTACTGGTAAAAAAACGAATTACTAATGACCACATAGGTACTTATAATTATATAAAAAGCATACAAGGAAAAGTGTAAATAGTAGAAACAAACTGACAAAATCATTTCCACAGACGACCGGAATAGTAGTAGATACATACTACAATTGGTAGGACTATGATGAGCGCTCATGACAAACTTCCATGTAGTCCTTGTCCTGCCTAGCCCTCCGCACCATATCCTTGAGGATCATGTAGCGAGGAATCATCGGGTAGTATTTCGAATGTGAGTATTCCGACTGTGGAAGGAAATAAACAGAAATAAATACATTAGGAGATACAGTTTCCATCATTATTATCATCATGTTACATGTCCAGTTCGACGCCGAGCCCGGACTCTACACTCTATATGACCAAATACGCATTGCAATGGAAGGTGTTGTAATGAATAATATATATATCATTATTGTCTATTTATTAATATTATTATTGCCAGATCATCTATATAAGGTGTATTTTTTTATAGGTACAGGAATTTTTATATTCCGATCTCTATAAGCTTTCGATTACAACCTACAGTAATTATATTCGTCTATAAGTATAATTAAATTTCCTCAACGGATCTTTTTCAAAATGACGACGATAACACTGAGCTCATCCACAGTGTTGACATACTTATTAGCCGTATAAGTTCCAACAAAGTAATTATTTACGCTTCAGGTTCCCAGTATGATATTTTTAGTACTTATAGATGTATCTGTAAAAAGCAGTCATGTAGCGTTTTGTTATATAGAATTAGAATTGTGTAATTTTATATCGAAGATAACGAGGTATAGCTGTAGGAATGGTATGTATATTATTATGTAGAAGAGAAAGAGAGAGAGGGCTTTGGAAAACATTAGAAAAAATCATGTTCAAAGGGCTCATCGTTGTTCTTGCTGATGAGAGTGCACGGAAGGTTTTGATTCGTGGAAGAAGAAAGCCCCGATCATCATTTGTATAAAATAGTTATCAATATCTCATGAGAGCGATATAGTCTCCGTGTAAATTACATTGGTTGCACATTGTGTATATTAGTGTGGTGTATTTGAGAGTATCTCCGTCCCTGATCCTGCCTATTAGGTTTCAAGGGAATTGGAGTCCTATGTATATGGATAGGGCGGAGAAGAAACAGTAGAGAGAAGCCTTTACAAATTCAGGTTAGCGGAAAGCTGCTGCTAGAGAAAATGACTTGTGGGACATTTCCGAGACGATTGTCAAGTTACAAGTCTGAAAATCGAAACGGGAGTATCAATCCTAAATCCTCCCTTCAGATAAAAAGACACTACTACAGAACGGGGTAGAGTTTGTACAACTGATCCACCAGCCAGAGTAGTCCCATTCAGTTCCTTGATGTGCCTATGTACTTGTACAGTATATAGATTTATATATAATAAGTAGTGTGGGTAAACATGCTGTCGAGGGAAAAAACAACCAGGCCACAGTCACACACACAAACTAAATGTCTGTATAAAGCCCTTTGACAAGTATGTAGATACTTTATTATGGGACGTACATACTTGTAATAGAGATGCTTGTAATACACATACAAATACTTGTAATATAGAGATACATACTTGTAATATAGAGATACATACTTGTAATATAGAGATACATACTTGTAATATAGAGATACATACTTGTAATATA